>JARTUT010001484.1:0-39601 GCA_030674115.1 Micraspis discolor | reverse complement strand
AAAATTTTAAATTTTTAACTATTGCAAATTCACAAATTATTTTATTCACAAAAATTCACTTCACCCTTTTAAATTGAAAGCCTACATAAATCAACTGAAATAAACAGTTTTTCCTCTTCTAGCAATGTTACCATATGATTTATAAGTCACATGTTATACCTTATTGATGAATTTCTCCATGAGTGTGCTCATCTTCATATCATTAAGGGTATTTATAAATAAAAACACACTATAAAGTCGTTAATCTATTGGCTATAGATTTCGGCGTCACGCCATCATCAGGCCAGCTGAAAATACAAATATTATTGTTTACTCGACAATTTGACACATTAACTAACTCATAAAATAACTAAGATGGATTAATATTACATTATATTATGTCTTTTTTCTTTTTTAAGGTTAGGTTGGAAGTATGCTCACCGTCTCTGTAGTATATTAATCAGTGTATTGATAGTCTCAATTCTTTTATGTTGTCTTAAATGTTGTATGATTTTGGAGGATATCCACATTCGTAGATTAGAAATTCTTTATGAATTCAATTTTTTACCAATTTTTTCGTCTCTGACATGTGTATTGGAATTGTTCTAGAAAGAATGTCGGACAAGGAAATGCGGGATACGGAAGTGGGAGGAAGGTGGTGGTCGATGTGTCAGCTTCATTTAGATAGCGGGAAATTCAAATTATTTGGTGGTGTGTCGATAATCTTGAATATATTGTTGTTTCTATCGAACTCGGAGAGGTCGTTTAATAAATGCTGGTTGTTCTTATATTTGATAATTTCGTATTGTTCAAGTAATGTAAGTTTTTTGAAATTATTCTCTCTGTGTAAAATCTCCAAATTGTCCAGTGTCGTTTTGTGGTGTTGTTCCGTTAAATGGTTTCCTAGTGCAGAGTTCGGTCTGTTTTTCTGATGTTCATCAAATCGTTTTTGGCGCTCTTGTTCACCCGAACAGAGTGCCTATCATTTTGCCCGAATGTCTGTAATTTTGGAATATCGAGCCAAAAATGGTCTCAATCGATTGGGTTCGACTCCCTGATGAAGAATTCGTGGCGAAAGTTGAGTCTGTCCGGCCGGCCGGCCGGCCGTATCCTCTCTAGCATCCAAAAGGAATCAGCTAGAGTTTTCAAATTTTCAGAATAGGTTAATTGTCCAAATATCTCGGTCAAGTTCGTTATTGGGCCAAATCCGTCGGATGGTTCAGTAGTTATGAGCATCTGAAATTTTGTTTCCTCAATAACTACTAGAATATCCATCCGATCAAGTTGATACTTGGAATGTTATTGAGGGAGGCTGAAACGAAATGGCTTGCAAAATTTCGCAGAAATCGTCACGCTAGAAAATTTTAAAAAATTCCCAAAAAAATTTTCAATACTTAATATCTCCTAAGACTTCATTTAGATTTAAATAAAAATCCGTATATATATTGAGGTTACTGATATCTTACTCATCCCCAAATTTCATTGTCGTAGCTTTTCCCCTTCTGAAGATATGATCATTTTTTCATTTACTCAAGAGAAAATAGAAATGTCATGAAGTCCGAGCCTTGTCATTGAAAGATTTGCCATCACAGATCGATATTCGTTTGACAACTTGCGGACCTAGATATCAGTGTCAGTTGGCGTAATATCAATCAAAATTTTCATAGAATTCATAGAGGTAGAATTCGATGTCGATGACGTTGTCAAAATTCAGAAAAGCACAGACGTAATATTAATCAAAAATTTTTATCATAGAGAAAGAATTTGATAGCGTTGTCAAAACTCAGAAAAGCAATGACGTAAGTTTTTAGGAGAAGCATAGAACAAAATTTGGTGAAAATTATGAGTAGTTATTTTCAAATTGAGATAAAGGTTTGTTTATTCATTAGGCTTTCATATTTACATCACATTGTCCCATAGTACGGAAAAAGACTATTGTTCACCCGATCAGAGAGCTTATAGATTTGTTAAGGTTTGAATATTCACTCGCAAGTAGGTCAACAAGAGCGCCAAAGCAATCTGACCTCACGTCAGTGCTTTCTAAATTTTTTTTTTCATAGTACGTGTAGTCATGCCAATATAAAAACAGGGGCAGTTTAAGCATGTTATTTTGTATACACCACTCTGTTGTTCTTTTATTGTCTTGGATTTATTATTCATTAGAGAATTATCTAAGGTTTTGTGTCGTCTGTTTACCACGTTGTAACCGTATTTATCCATAATTTGACTGAATTTCTTGTTGAATTTTTGATAAAATGGTATGGAAATAAAACGTTTTCGTATCGAAAAGTGGGGATATACTTTATTAATAATATTCTTTCTTCTTATTGAACTACGCACGCCATCTATGAATTCTTTTTGATATCCGTTATTTTCACCAATTTGATAAATAATTTTGAGTTCTTTATTGAAATTATTCTCCGAAAGTGGGATGTTGTAGAGTCTGTTCAACAAAACCTGAATACTGTTCTTTTTTACTGGGGAGCGTGGTATGAGTGGAAGGGTATAATTGTATCTGTCTGTGTGGTCTTCCGATAGATGTCGTAGGAGAAGGAGTAGTTTTCATTTAATGTGATATTTAAATCTAGGAAATTGATAGAATTATTAATTGATTTCTCAAGGGTAAACTTTATTTTAGATTTTTCATTCATGATGGTGAAGAAATTTTCAAGTTCATCGTCAGTTCCTCTCCATATACAGAAAATGTCGTCCACGTATCTTTTCCAAAGAATGATTTTGTCGCTATTAGGTAGTTTCATTATTTTCTCTTCCAGATGGTTTACGTAAATATCGGCACATAAGCTGCTGGCTGGTGAGCCCATTGAAAGGCCATCTTTCATACAATAAATTGTATTATCGAATTTAAAAAAGTTTTGGTCAGTAGTCAGATTACAAAGGTTCATAATGTTTTCTATGTCTTCGTCTTGTAAGTTATAGTAATTGTCGAATTCGAGTTGTTTATCTATATGTTCCCCAAGGAGTGCAAGGGATTTTGACACAGGAACGTTGGTGTATAAGTTAACAATATCGAATGAGACCAACATGTACTCTCGATGTGGTTCTAAATTAATTGACTCTATGCTCTTTACAATCTCTAAAGAATTTTTCACTGAAAAGGTTGATTTATATTGCAATGTATTGATGAACAGATCATTTATGAATTTTGAAATTTTGTGACTAGGGGATCCTATTGCTGATGCTATCGGTCTAATACTTTTATCGGGTTTATGTAATTTGATTAGACTAGTAAGCCAGTAGATCCATAAGCCCGTAGATCAATAAGCTCGTAGATCAATATAGGCCAGTAGATCCATAAGCCCATAGATCAATACAGACTATAGATAAATGAGGCCCATAGATCAATAAAGCCCACAGAAACACGAAAGACGGCAAAAAAATCCGTTGAAAGCAAAGAAACACGAAAGAACGCAAAAAGCCCAAAGGAACCCAAAAAACCCCGAAGGAACGCAAAAAAAACCATTGAAAGCGAAAAACACGAAAGAACTGGAAGAAACACGAAAGAACGCGAAGCAACATGAAAGAACGCGAAAAAACACGAAAGAACCCAAGAAAACACAAAAGGGCCCAAAGAAACACGAAAGAACGCGAAGAAACACGAATGAAAGCTAAGAAACACAAAAAATCGCGAAGAAATACGAAAGATCGCAAAATCCCAAAGGAACCCAAGAAAACCTGAAGGAACGCAAAAATCCGTCGAAGAAAAAACATGAATGAACTGGAAGAAACACGAAGAATCGCGAAAAAACACGAAAGAACCCGAAAAAATAAGGAAGAACGCGAAAAAACTTGAAAGGACCCGAAGAAACACGAAAGAACCCGAAGTAACACAAAAGAACGCAGAGAAACACGAAAGATCGCAAAAAGGGCAAAGGAACCCGAAAAAACTCGAAGGAACGCAAAAAACCCGTCGAAAGCGAAAAACATGAAAGAACAGGAAGAAACACGAAGAAACGCCAAAAACTCGAAAGAACCGGAAGAAACACGAAAGAACGCGAAAAAACATGAAAGGACCCGAAGAAAAACGAAAGAACCCGAAGTAACACGAAAGAACGCGAAGAAACATGAAAGATCGCAAAAAGCGCAAAGGAACCCGAAAAAACTCGAAAGAACGCAAAAAACCCCGTCGAAATCGAAAAAACATGAAAGAAATGGAAGAAACACGAAAGAACCCGATGGAACACGTAAGAACGCGAAAAACACGAATGAACCCGAAGTAACACAAAAGAACGCAAAAAATCCAAAGGAACCCAAAAAACCCAGAAGAAGTACAAAAACCGAAAGTGCGCAAAAATACCAAAATGACATGTAAATCGCACACCCTGTATGACATTTTATTGAAATTAGCTCCCGTACGCGGAAAACCACGAAAACTTGAGGAAAACTCTGGTGAAAGTCAGCGCTAGGAATGCGCAACTTAGATGTGACACCCTGTATATGAATCGAAAATATTTTATCGAATTAAGAACCCGTAAGCAGAAACAGCCGAAATAACTCGGAAAGTATTTGTTAATAATAGGCAACGCATATGGGACATCCAGTATATAATTGATTCGCATGGGTGCTTTTTCCAAAAAAAAAAAAAACAAAATAAAATTAATTCAACTCCAGCATCGATTCACCTTCCGTGAATTTTACTAAAGTTGAATAAATAAATTATTATTATTCGATAAAGCTCTAAAGATGTGCACATAAATAGAGGCTACTCAATTTCCAGTTATTCCCATAAACCGAGTGACCTGGATTTATTCTGTGATTCTATACAATGCAAGGTCTATGTTTTCAAGACGATTGATCTCGAAACCCGTTCGGGTTTCTTCGTGGAAATTGTGACAGAATGGAATAATTCTCGACTTTCTAAACGGAAAATTTCGGTCTTATCTCTCTACTTGGATATGAAAATGGGTTTCTACTGCCCGAACATAACAGAAATGTCAAGATTACGTTAGATGAAAATTGAAGAAATGGAATTTTAAAAACACTATTTTAGAAATATAGTTCGTTTCTCGGTGATTTCTGAGGCCGTTTGAACTGAATTAAAAGAAAGATTACACTATACGTGAGGAAATCCTACCTGCAAAAAGGTTTTTATGAAAATATCCATTGATTACGAATGATTAATATAGGTAGTCATATTTTGATAGATTCATTTATATAAATACATACAACCAAGCACGATGAATTTTACACGGTCGTTCCTAAATTTCTTTGTGGAGTGAAAATTGAAATGTACAACCCGAATAAAGTATAATCTGCTATCTGCAAATCCCTACCTGCGAAATATTCATTCTGATTTGTTTATTGTTTGGTTGCGATTACAATACATAAGATTAGAATGTCAACGACAATTGTCATTTCAGAGTAGGAATCGACAGGGGTGAAATGAATTGGCTAGGGATGGCCAAACTGGATCTATGCTGGGTAAATTTTTGAATTTCCTAAATACACATCGTAGACTGTTAAACTATAAGAGAATACCTCACCAGGGTTCTTACGAATCGTATGAATTGAAGAATTTTCAAAATATTATACGGAGTATGGATTAAAATTGTAATTGAAAATATGTGACAATGTTCTGTGAACGTCGGACGTGACTGATGATCTGGAAATTTGTGTTTGAGCCGAAGTAAGCTATTTTCAGCAATTAATTTAAAATATTTTTACTTGCGATTGGAAGATATGAATAGCTTTATCCAAACGACCGATTCTCGGGGAATGCACATATGAAAACGGCTTTTCCTGATCATGTCCGTGGAAAAAGCCTTTTCAACTTTACCGACCATCTTTCGCGAAAAACCGGGAAATCGGTGTTTTAGATAATTTTTTGAAAATGTTAGCGTGGTCGTATAGGCATGTGAAATGCACCTAACGAAAGTCCGTCTCATGAACTTTACGGTGCTCGCTTCGCTCGCGAGATCGCCTTCCCCTTTCTACCTCGAAATATCGCATTTCTGAACCCCTCGCCGACCCAAAGTTTTTCGATCTCCTTCTGTGGATTACCACAGAAATATTCCTTATTGTTTTTAATATATTGGGACTATATAATTCTGGTAGTTGTGAAGAGATCTATTGAATTTCTGCAAGGTTGGTTCTGATTTCTTTAAAATATTAGTGCCTTTAGTGACATATTTAGGCATTGGATTTTTGTTACATGCTATTATATTATTTTCTGTAAAAAACTTGCGTGTTTTATCTATATAGACTTCTTTATTTAGTATGACTATGCCTGCATTTTTATCTGCTTTGGTGACAATGAGATTATCATCTACTATCTTTTTTCTGATGCTTTTGATTGACTCTTTTATGTCTTTATTAATTTTAAGTTGTTTTTGGTTGCATACCTCCACCTTTTTACCCTTGTAGTTTCTTAATGTATTGGCGACATCCTCCGATATGATGTTAAAATTTGGGTTTGTCCTAATTTGCACTTCTATATCTATAGCTGTTTCATATACATTCATGGTTCTGGGGATTGGTGCAAACTTGTGTCCGATGTTCAACACCTCTTTCTCATCTTCAGTGAAGTTTGTTTCCGAGAGGTTAGTGAATCGACTGCGAAATGTATGTCCTGTCGTTGGTGAAATCAATGGTGTATTCGCTTGATGGTTGTCCTCCTGTGAGGTTGTTAACCTGTTCTTGTCATCTATCAATCGCTTTAGTTTCATTCTTCTCCTCTGATCTGACTCATAGGATGAATAGTAGGTGTCTTCTTCAAGTTTTTCGACCAAAGCTTGGTATTCAATAGTGTGTAGACGTATTTCCTTGTCCGACATTCTTTCTAGAACAATTCCAATACACATGTCAGAGACGAAAAAATTGGTAAAAAATTGAATTCATAATGAATTTCTAATCTACGAATGTGTATATCCTCCAAAATCATACAACATTTAAGACAACATAAAAGAATTGAGATTATCAATACACTGATTAATATACTACAGAGACGGTGAGCATACTTCCAACCTAACCTTAAAAAAGAAAAAAGACTTAATATAATGTAATATTAATCCATCTTAGTTATTTTATGAGTTAGTTAATGTGTCAAATTGTCGAGTAAACAATAATATTTGTATTTTCAGCTGGCCTGATGATGGCGTGACGCCGAAATCGATAGCCAATAGATTAACTACTTTATAGTGTGTTTTTATTTATAAATACCCTTAATCACATGTTATAATTTAAATACAAATAAAGTTAATCAAATTTACACCTCTATATCCAACAATTTGTTTTTTGAAATGTATTTTGACTTTTTTTGGCATTTTCGTTTATTTCAGCAATATAATTTGACCAAAAAAATCGATTTATAAGATTGTCTAATGGGTTTGAATAAACAAATCGAGTTCCACTGAAACAAATGGAATGGATTTTTAAAGTCTTCGAATACCCTGGTTTAATTAAAATTCACTTCACCCTTTTGAATTGAAAGCCTACATAAAACAACTGTAATAAAGTGTTTTTCTCTTCTAGCAATGTTACCATATGATTTATAAGTCACATGTTATAATTTAAATACAAATAAAGTTAATCAAATTTATACCTCTTAGTTTTCATGTTGTATCTGAGCCGGAAATACATAAATAATATCATCATCTGTATGCTTGATTGAGCAGACCATAGTTACCAAACTATTGTCAACAATTTGTTTTTTTAAATGTATCTTGACTTTTTTTGGCATCTTCGTTTATTTCAGCAATATAATTTGACCAATAAAATCGATTTGTAAGATTTTTTAATGGGTCTGAATAAACAAATCGAGTTCCACTGAAAAAATTGGAATCGATTTTGAAAGTCTTCAAATACCCTGGTTTAACTGAAATTCACTTCACCCTTTTAAATTGAAAGCCTATATAAAACAACTGAAATAAAGTGTTTTTCCTCTTCTAGTAATGTTACCATATGATTTATAAGTCACTTGTTATAATTTGAGTACAAATAAAGTTAATCAAATTCAAAATATGTTTTTAATGAGTTATATGACGGTAATGGTGACTTGGAGTGTAAGAAAGAAGAAATTAAAGCCCATATCAGTAAAAATTTGTTGAGCGGTGGCGCCATCTACAGCGAAAACATGCCAAACACCCTTCATTTTTAAGTTTTTTGTGTTTTTTAGAGGAATTATAGATGTTTGGCACTTGTTATTATTTTTCTGCATCAGTTTAGATGCCAGCCGTTAAAATGTGATGCAAATCGGTTGATTGTTTTAGGCGCTAAACCTTACTGTGCATCATATTATTATAATAGATTATGGAATGTCTCAAGGCAAAAGCTGAATGTTTTAGGCAATCTTAAAAAGAATCAAGTGGTGGCTTAGCCCAATTTAAAACCTTAAATCGCTTATAACTTCGAAACAGGGCAGAATTGGAAAAAGTGATTTAGGAATAAGGTTTTTTTTGGCTTCAAGAGCCATTAAAGCATTAGAGCCGTCAAAATTAACGCAGTGGTCAAATATTGGATTGGAAAAATTTTTTCATTGTCTTCAGGTTTTGTGAATCTCTATGAAACGATTACTTAAGTTCTTTGGTAGCAGAAGTGTTTCATAAACTTCTGAGTTCTAGGTGTTTTATAATTGTTGTGTGCATATTTATCGGACTGTCTACAGTTGTTTTAAAATCTTATGCTTCTTGAACCTTTTTGAAGCTAGGTACTAAAAATTAATAGTTGGGAAGGGAACATTAACTGGAATAATGGGGAGAGGTGTTTCGGTGAAAGGCAATCATGTATTAATCACACTCTAACACGTTTCCCATCACTTCCTCTTGTCTGTCCTGTGTTATCACCAATTAAAGTACTTCATTATTCATGACTTCTCTTGTTCATATTTTCCATTCTCCCGCCTCTTCTTAATTATTACCACGACATAACAGTAGACAATTAGCCTCGTGGAAAGGAAGTGTTGATTCCAATCTTCACCCCGAGGTGTAAACAGAGTATCAGATGTTCAGCAAACAACAATTTTTTTCGAACCGAATTGAAGTCCACACTGCACAGTAGGAAATGTAGTGGCTGTATGGAAATTTTCCGGTTTTCATCGATCAGATAATTAAATGCGCGCTTTACATATGATTTATGCTGGCGGCTACCATGCAAAAAAGGCCCAACCCTCAGTCTTTGGCAGAAGAGAAGGAAAGGACATCTCATGTATATTAATGGTCCGCAAACAGTCCGTTTGTCAATTTAATGAATTTATTAATTATGAGGTGCATGTTTTGCAATAACGTTAACCTCTACAAGAACGTAAATCATGTGAAGTGAGCATAATAAGACGCGTGCACTGTCGGATAGGAGGTGTGGTCAGCAGCAAGCTTGTGGTGGAACGCACTTCTTGTACTCGGAAATATCATCGTCCATCTTCATCACATCTACTCTGTACCTACGAGATTCCCGGTAGAATACAGGGTGTCACAGTTGAAAATGTGTTCCCCCAATCAGTGGCCTGGGAAAGAGGAGGTTCACAAAATTAGATTTGTAAAAAAATGAAAGAAAAAATAAACTGAAAATGATAATCGCAGTCTTACACTTTTCGATTGAAGTATCGTGATACCTTTTTTGACACGCTTATATAAGCTTCACTTGTATGTATGTCAGTTTGTAACTCTCCTTCTTTAAGCGTTAGTGGCTCATTGCTGTAAAAAGATCCAATTTTTCCAATGCGTTCGTTGGCCGAGCGGTCCTAGGCGCGCGTCTTCTATGACGTCAGCTCTTGGATTCATCGATCGTGGGTTCGATTCCCGTCCACGCCGAAAAAAATCCGACGTGCAATCATAATTTAATGATTATTATCATTAATATTTTTATGACAATCACTAAATAGTAAAAAATAAATATAGTTTAAAAAAAACTAAAAAATATGCTTATAAAGAATATAGGGCTAAAAAAGTTAGAAATAATTTTAAAAATCAATTTATGACAATAGTATATAAAAAACAGACTAGTAAAATTGAGAAAGAAGCGTGGTGTTAGGGCGTTTTCCGAATTTCCTCAATATTTATTTGTTTGTTATTGCTTGTATACATTCATATCTCACATACGACACCACATGTTTTAAGTTCGCTTTCTTCGCGTTTCCAGTTAGTTCAGTTTTAGAATTCGACGCCGCCGTGTTGTAGAATTTCGATAGTTTTTTACATTTTCGCTTTTCACGGGCTTTAGAAAAATTTAGCATAGTAAAACCGCAGTATTTAGTGTGCATCTTGGTGTTAGTGCATCACAATTATAGTACAACTCGCATTATAGTTCAACCCTCATTTCTATTCCAACCAAGAAAGGGCGGGATTACCATCTGCATCCCGAGCCGCAGTGGGAGTGTTTTCCAGGTTTAAATTCATCTTATTTTTTCCTTATTTTACCTTCACCATTCCTAATTAACTTCCTTTAATCGAAGGTGAATTTGGAAATAACGCACCTGGAACTAGCTTGACCCCAAACATAATAGTAAGTTAAACATTTTTGTTTGTTTCCATTTACAGTCCACTAAAATTAGCATAGATAGCATATAGGCCTTTGTAAGTATAAATTGCTTTCAATAGTTGACCAAAGGGGGCACTTGATATACGAAAATTATGGCACAAAGCGCCCCAAGCTTCTTTCTCAATTTTACTAGTATGTTTTATATACAGTTGTCATAAATTGATTTTTCAAATTATTTCTGACTATATATTTTAGAACACACTGTATTCTTTGATGAATAAGAGAGAATTTTTCATTCTTATCATAACATCAAGCAATTCAAAAAAACTATTTAAAAATTAAATAGAATACGACATTTGTGTACAACACTCTTGTCTCTTCAGGTATTAATATTCGATTAACAGTAATTCGAACAATTCTTGGTTACAGGATCAAAAAACGGGAAAATGATACTATATCAGTTCGCCGACGTTTCGGAAACATATTTTTCCATCTTCAGAGCTCTACAAAAGAATATTGAGCATATAATGAAAAATTCCAAAAAAAAAAAATGTAAATACCTACATAAAACAGCAGGAATGACAAACCAAGACAACACCTCATAATCACAGTCTAAAATGTATAACATCAAACAATCAAACATGGATACAGCTCAAAAAGTGAAACCAACATAAACAATCAGCAATAATAAATCAAGTGGATTATAAATCTCACAGATTTACCCATACCAAGTAATGTACAAAAGTTATCTTGAAGGCGGATAAGGGAAACACCACCGTAATTATGAACCGGGTGGAATATTTCGAAAAATGTGCGACACTACTTAATGACACGGATACTTAAGAAAGATTGGATTCTGACCCAACACTTCGTTTCCAAAACAAAAATAACCGGTTTACCAAAATCTCACTAGAAAAGAGTATAATCACCGAAACTATGGCTAAGAAAATTACCAGCAGTAAGGGAATTTTTCCCAAAATGTATTTTCTTCCAAAGATGCATAAAGCTGGCACTCCCCTTAGACCCATATTGAGCTTTGTGGGTTCTCCAGTGTATGTGCTGTCAAGGTTTGTTGCTGAATTCTTGAGACCGATTTTTATTAAGGATGAAGATTACGTCCGAAACTCTTTCAAATTTTTCGATTCCATTAATAGAATTAAGTGGTGGTCAGTGGCGGCGTAGCATAGGTTGGCACCCGGGGCGACTTTCTATCGAGCACCCTCAAAATAAAACGACAAATATTAAACGTGTTAACGTGACTTTATTTTGCTAAAATACTCAATGACATTATCAAAATTTACTTTCCTCTCCTTTTCAATGGACAATATAGATAGACTGGAAAGTCGTGTTTGGCTCATTGTAGATCTTAAGTAAGATTTTATTAACTTTAATTTTGAGAAACTTCTTTCACAAGTAGCCACCGAAACACAAATAGTTAAAAAAAATCTTAGACATAGAGCTAGACTTGGAACAGACTCAGAATAGTCCCATTTTACAATAAATTTCAGAAGCTCCAAGGTAGTCCATTGGATCGCTTTTTGAAGAGAAATGCTGGCGGCTTCCAAGTGGCGCCTCAGTCGTAAAATCTCCAAAATAATGTCCTCTGCAGAAAATTCATCATAGATTTTTGTAAGATTTGGAACTTTATCACGAAGTTCTTCTTCTGTTGACGTAAGTAGAGTTGCAGACTGAACAACACCAAATGTTATAAGAATATCATCCATTGCTTTGTAGCGATGCTCTAGTTCTTCGTAAAATCTATCAAGACATTCTAACATAGCTCTATGCAACTCTTCTGGCAATGTTAGTCCAACATCTTGGGACATTTCTCCTGGCATCCGTTTTCGGAATCTCCTCCTGCCTCTTCTTTCAACGGAGATATCCAAGTCCTCACATTTCTCAGTTGCGTAGGAAATAGCTTTTTCCACTATTTGTATACGTTGAGTTTGAAGAAAAATTTTTAGGGCTTTAATTTTTATAACACACTTTTCCAGCGATAGTCCAGATGTTTGGATATACTTTTGTGTCTGATTAACTTCTAGGATTTCACACCAAAAGAGAGGTAGCATAAAAACTGAAGTCACATAAAGCTGGTAAGAGTGTGGATGCTGCTTCTCTTGTATCGACGTTTTCTCTCTGCTGCTTCTGGGATCACACATCTCTTCGAGTGTCGATACAAGTTTCTCAAAATTATTCTTCAATGACTTAACAGCATCGTGATGAGCACTCCATCTTGTCTCTACTAGTCTTTTGACCGATACGCCTAAACTTTTCATTAGAATTTCCCATCTATGTGTGGATGACGAAAAGAACGTGTAAACTCTTTCTACTGTTCCAAAAAATGTTACACTTGAACTAACACTCATGAAAGAGTGCACCCCACATAGATTTAGCGAATGATTAGCACAAGGCATAAACAAAGCTTTAGGATTGTGTTCCTTAATGATAGATTGCACACCACCATAAACTCCTGCCATGGTTGCAGCGTTATCATATCCTTGAGCCCGACATAGATGAATGTCAAATACAATTGGAAAACAATTTTTCAGTGCCACCAAGAATCCAACACCTATTACTATGCTTTCTGATATAGTGTACAGGATAGGATGTTCAGATTGTTCTAGTGTATATGTAGGACAAATTGGGCGATATTTGAAATCGAGAGTCCAGGAACACATGAGATTGTCCGCTTGCCTATCTCCAACCCAAAAACAGTCTTAGCTGAACATTGCGTTAGCACGGGACACAGTTTCGACTTTGAAAACGTTAAAATTCTAAATAGGAATCATACTTAGGGAAACTACTAATGTATGAGATGTTACAGATAGCAGTTAATAACTCAGTTAATTCAAAATCGTATATCCAACATCTAAGCCGAATATATTTTTCCTTATTAACAATGAATAAACACCCTATAACACCCTCCCGTTAACATATGAACGCGTGTTCGGGTATTTCCATCTGAGAAATCGAGAGCTCTTATATTGGTTCCACCTCCGTGTCTCAAAATTGCTATATTGTTTATTTTTCGTTGCGGTCTGATAGTTTCTTTCCATGCAAAGTGCATACCTGAGATTTGTAAACTGCATTATTTATATAGAGGATAATGGGAGGATACAATTGTTTAGTCTGTAAGTACATCTTATTTTTGAAGTGAAAACTTCTTTAGCGGCGCTGAGCACTCTCTTGTATGGGTAAAAACATCCAAACTCGCGTCAGGGTCACGTGATTGTCATCGAAAAAGCCTAAGATCGAGGAGAAGAGACCGCCGGTGTAGGAGAGGAAATAATATCCCCTACTCTTTCTACCGTGCCTGCGTCTGCTGTTTCGTTTAGGCGGTGCAGGGCGCTACCTGTGTGCAGATAGCCGGTAAAGTTAGACGGTAAACTTTCCGAAGACACCCGATCGCCCATAGGCGTCCGTCACGACATCAGCAATATGGAAAATATTCAATGGAAGAATTGGAGAGTTTTACCGAACAACCGACAAACTTTCAATCGAGAATAGGTCGTACTTAGTAATTTCTAACATTGCAGGCGCGGAAAAAATCTGCGTTGAAGAGAGCTTTCGGTTGAGCCTAGTCTTGTTTTCTTACGTACGGGATAACAGGGTGAAAACCACCTCAAAGTGGTTTTTTGACTCTCAAGGGTTGTTATCGTATTTTCTTCAAAATCTGAAGTTGAGGAAAAAATCTGCGTTGAAGAGAGCTTTCGATATAGCCTAGTCTTGTTTTCTTACGTAGGGCATAACAGATTGAAAACCACCCTTGAGTGGTTTTTTGACTCTCAAGGGTTGTTATCATATTTTCTTCAAAATTGAAGGTGCGGAAAAAATCTGCATTGAAGAGAGCTTTCGATTGAGCCCAGTCGTGTTTTGTTACGTAGGGGATAAAAGGGTGAAAACCACCCTTAAATGGTTTTTGAAGTGAAAACTTCTTTAGCGGCGCTGAGCACTCTCTTGTATGGGTAAAAACATCCAAACTCGCGTCAGGGTCACGTGATGCTGATCGAAAAAGCGTAAGATCGAGGAGTAGGAGAGGGAATAATATCCCCCAATCTTTCTACCATGCCTGCGTGTGCTGTTTCGTTTAGGCGGTGCAGGGCGCTTGTGCGAATGTTTGTGTGTGTTAATGTCATATAAATTAGGTTTGTTCGCGTGGCAGTTCGGAACTGTAATTTTTGGTAATTTGTGGTTGTGGTTTGGAGTTCCTTGTCGTTCGTGTGGTCGGAACACTTGATTTCGGAACTGTTCGTTACTGTTCTTACGGTTCCTGATCTAGAGATGGTACAAGGTACAACAGAAGAAGCGGTAAATTCAAATCATCGGTGATTCAAATTTTCAGTAGTTCTAATTGGCAATTAAGTTATATATTTGGTGACTAGGATATCCGCATAGCTGTTTTTGAGTATATTTGATGTTGTGGGAGTATAAATTTTTAATCAATTCGTTATAATGGCTTCTTAAAATTTTTGTTATCTCAAAGAAGAGGAAGGATCATTTGCAATAGATGAATAAAACAATGCATAATTGTTGATCAAAGTATGTAAGATAATTATTTTATATTATTTATATATACGATATTTCGTATTTATATACTATATATTTATTTTTGTTATTTCGTGATTATAGTATCTTTATTTTTTAACCACTCAAAATGTATTGAAAATTTAGGAAGGAAACGGAGGAATGACCTCTTTCAAGAACACAAAGATTTGTTAAAACAATTCTTATCTAAAAAATAATTACAAAGCTATGAAAATTGTTAGAAAATATTTTTATTTATTTCCCAAATGCCACCAGTTCCATATACAATTACCTAATTCTATTATATAAAATTTTCTGTACACAGTTTCCATCAAAATTACAATGAAATAACAGAAAAATTCACAGTTTATCCAGATATGAACTAACAAAAATAATTTCTCCACTGATGACAACTACTACATGTATTGAAATTTCAAATTATAATTAAATTAAATCATTTCTTTAAATATTTCATTACATATAAATTATATTTACAGTTATTTATATGGATATATTTATGTTTATTTATTTATAACAAAAAAAATTGTTCAATTTTGATATTTGTAATTTCTAAAGTATTTCCACCGTATTAATAACACAATAACTTATTCAATATCTTTTTAACACTATCCATGATATGATCCATGATCATTGAACTCTATATGAATACCTATATGGTATTTAGAGTTCAATGTCCATGATGTACAACATAACCTTACTTTCACTTATCTATGCACTTAACGAAATCATTTTGAAATTATCTGTTCTCACCCGTTCGTGTCATAGAACAACTTGCGACGATTCCAAGAGTTACAGAACCTGGTTCTCTGTGACCCCAGTACAACTGGGAACTGCCACCCGAACAAACCTATTGTCATTTTTGTGTATGATAGCGCAATAAATGAATATTGTATTCCACCACATGAATATTAGCACTTTTATACCGATAATGAAAGCAATTCATACAAAATTATTCTCTAACCATTTCAAAATATCAAAAATGCACAACGTTAATATTGAAGTTTTCACTTCTGACGGCACTCCCGGAGTGCTACCGGTGTTTTTTTTTCACGAAAACCTTCAACATTATTGCTGATTGTTTATGTTGTTTTCACTTTTTGAGCTGTGTCCATGTTTAATTGTTTGAAGATGGAAAAATATATTTCCGAAACGTCGGCGAACTGACATAGTATCATTTTCCCTTTTTTTGATCCTGCTACCACTAGTTAAACCTTTAAAAAATACAATATTGGATCACCAATTTGAATTTAAAAAACATATTGATTATCTCGTTCCACCAAATCAACTCAAAAATTACTACTCCATTCTGATTTTCTAAAGAATTGAGTTTATTATAAAAAAATGGAATTGACTCAAAATGAAAATCTTACCATAGTTCATATCATTCAATTGAACAAGTCTACTCTTGAAAGTGTAGGTTTCAAAGTTGCACGTGCAGTTGTTCCGTTGCGTCATGTCACAACGTAAGTTGTAACCAAGAATTGTTTAGATTCCTATTGATCGAATATGAACGCCTGAAGAGACATGTGTGTTATACACAATTATCGAAACACATGTGTTGAATTCTATTCTATTCTATTCTATTCTATTCATTTTTAATTAATTTAAAAGCTAAACGTCGTCATTGTTAGAAACTTGTATTTAGTAGAGTCCAATTACCTGATATTTTACATGTTTTCCTAATCAATAATGGACAATATGGAACGATTTAACATTCACATTCTATGAATTATTAAAATACTTGAATTCACAGTTTAAAAATAGCAAGCACATATAACATAAATAGAAAGAACTGTTATGAAAAAATTTGAAATGAAATGAATATAAGATATAGAGTATTTTCTCTTGAAATATTCAATAAAATTGAGAAGAAAATTTTAATATTTTCAGCAATTCTCTGCTGGAAAATCACTAACCATGGAATTCAGTATGATTTCCAGCTGGAATAATCATTTGGGTGGAAAGTTATGTGACATTTTCCGAACAGCAATGATAATGTGTATTTATCGTAGATATTACACTTTGGAACCCTCAACATGGTGCATAAACAAGTACGTCACCCTACAATAGTATGGAACGTCATAAGGCAAAAGCGGAATTTTTGAGTAATCTTGAAAAGAATCCTGTGGTGGCTTAGCCCAACTTGAAACCTTAAATCGTTTATTACTTTCAAACGGCGCAAAATTGGAGGAAGTGGTATAGAAATAGAGTATTTCTTTTCGCTTCACGAATCAGTAGTTGAAATTAACGCAGTGGTCAAAGACTCACCCTATATAATAAAATATATTGAATAATTTTTGGCTGTTACAATGCAGAGAAACCTATTTCATCGTTCGTCTCAGACGTTTGTGGAATCCTCATCAATCGACTGAGATGCCACTATTGTTGTTGCCGAAGTAGAATCAATCACGTGGTATGGCATTCTTGCGTAACCGTTAGCGGCATTACATCTTGCCGGCTTCTGGTAAAGAACACGTGCCTTACCGATACTCCTTGAGGCGGCAACCCAAGTAGAATTATGGCGAATAGAAAAAAAAGATTCCGTGGGATATCGCTCGACTTCTTTGCCATCTCCAAATCGATTGTTATTCAGGATGCCGTGGTGGTTTAGATGAACGGACCAACGACTTGTGACTACCTAATGATAAATATCCTCAAATGGAAGACTTCTTTCCACTCTGCTGCAAGAAGCTTACAAGGGGCCACAAAGATATCATGAACGAATAAGAAAAAGTCTGTTTTTATTTTCTTGGACGAGAGGTTTTTTCTCATTTCACTATTCAAACAATGATGTGCCGAATCGGTTTGATCAATGTTGACGGTTCTATTCTCGTAAGATCGCTGTGCAGCCAACAAAGGCCAAAATCGTTTCCGCACATTTTAAATGACTGAGTTTATTATTCACGATGACGGTGGACTTGAGCCCGTTTGCAACAATCACACACAATTTTAAGCGTCCCTTAAAATGAACTCTTAACTTAAATTGCGTTGCGCCAAATGTTAGACGGCACTTAAATGTCTGTATACTCCATTCAAAGTTTATTTGTATCGCGGGTGGCCATGATTTAAGTTTCTTGGGTTGGCATCAGTGTTTCTTCGGATTTCGACGTTGCCGATGTCAAGCAGTTAAGCCAATTTTCACTTGTCATCTGTCACATTTGATTTTGAAGAGAATCAAAATATTTCAGAATTTTTTTCAAAATGCCTAAAGTAATAACTAAAGAACAAAGACTTAGCATCAAAAAATGCTATCTTGCACTCAAATCTGCGCATAGTGGTCAGGAAGTTATGGACTCAACGATACAGCAAAGTGTATCAAACATTTTCAACGTAAGTGAAATGTAAATATTATGTTTTATCCTAATCGAAATTTCATTACAGGTTCATATTAATTCAATCAGAGGAATTCTTAATGAAGACGACGATAAAGAGTTTCCTTCTATTGGTAGGCCCAAAAAAACACAAGAAGTAGACGATTTCATTTTTAGAAAAGACCTGTAACGACAAATTTGGAATTACAATTTGAAAAATGAACACTTTTCTATCGACACACTACTGACTTATGCTAAGGAACATTTGGATTATAAGGGAGAACGCACTTCATTATTCAATATTATTAAATCAATGGGTTATAAATATAAAAAGTTAAATGGACGCAAAATTTTATGTGAACAAAAACATGTCATTGCAGCCAAAATTACTTTCCTGAGAAAATTTTTGCAATTTAAGTCAATGGATGAAAATATAAGATTCGTGTTTCTTGATGAAACTTGGATTTACCAAAATGGTTCATCTGTTCGTCGATGGACACACGAATCTGATATGAGAGGAAATCCATCAAAAATTAAATCTGAAGGTAAAAGATTCACTGTTTTGCATGCAGGAAGTAATTTTGGATTTTTGGAGGGTTGTGATTTCATTTTAGATTCGAAGAATAATGACCGTGACTATCAAAAGACTATGACCAGTGAAATTTTTCAAAATTGGGTTATTAATCAACTAATTCCAGCTTTATCAAAGCTTGCTGGTAAATTTGTGATCATAATGGACAATGCACCATATCATTCAGTGCAGTTGAAGAAGCCACCAACTAGTTCAAGCAAGAAAATTGATATGCAGAATTGGTTGGTGAATAACAAAATTGATTTCAATCGTAATTTAAATAAAAAACAACTTTGGAATTTAATATTACCATTTAGAACTAACCGACAGAGACGATACGTTATTGATGAACTTTTGAAAGAGCATGGACATGAAGTTCTTAGATTACCCCCATACCATTGCCAATATAATCCTATTGAAATGGCATGGGCCTTTTGTAAAAACTTCTACAACAAGAACATAAATTCTCATCCTTACACAAGGGATAGAGTGTTCAATTTATGGACTCTGGCTCTTTCAAAATGTACACCTGAATTGTGGCAAAATTTTTATTTACATTGCGAACGACTTATTGAAGACGACTGGACGAAACATATGGGTAACCTACCTATAGATAATATTCCTCCATTTATTATTTCATTGGAGGAAAGTGATTCAGATCCAGAATTATCTGATGATGAGTCTGATTCGTTCACTGAAGTAATGGATGTGGAATAATGTCGAGAAGAACTTAAGTTGTCGCTTCATTTAAGGATATAATTTGAAATGTATGTAAGTAAATTATTGTTACATGCTAATATACAGTTATTATTAGGAGGATATGCTACTCATTTTCATTTAGTAAAAGGAGCACAATCTGTTGGCATTAAAAGAAGATTTTTCTCCTACAGGTGGATAAGTTTGTTAAGAATCATCAATCGGATAGCTGAACCTGGACTAATAGGCCCTTCCCCCATACCGAGCTTCTTCACTAGTGCACCAATATGACACAGAGAGCCCACCAAAGGCCAAACTACAAGCACTACCAATTTATGAACATCTAATATCATTGGAATAACTTTTTTTTATACAATAAATACAATTAATAAATTATAAATGTAAAATTGGCAGGAAGACTTCGGTCGATAGCCATTCGATGATTTTTTATTATCAACAAAGTTAATTTCTCTATTCTCTTTCTTTCACAAAGATTTTTTTCACTTTTCGAAAAATACTTATTGTGTAATTTATAAAACCCTAATAATAATTTGACAAATTTCAATCATATGATATTTCATTTAAGTTTTCAAATATCTATTTTGATTTCAATAATGATTGGAAGTTATTTGATAATAGTAAAACTCTACACATTGAATATTAATAATTGAATTATATCTAATTTGATTATGGTAGATCGTTATTCTTCATCGTTTTCAGATCATTGATGTTCTATCCTTATTTGTATAATTCAAGTTTATTGAAATTTATTTGAAATAATTTTTTTATAATATGTAAATAAGTATTGTATAATTTTTCGTAATTGTGCTTTATGCTTCCACTTCAGTCAAGTATGATCAATTCACAATCTCTACTGAATTGTTGACTAACTCAGTGATCAAGGGTTGAGTAAATGAAATTTATTCATCTCTCAGTTCTTATTTGAAAAAAAAGGCAAACGAAGGAATGAACACATACATCACTTTCCATAGCGTTCAGTATTGTGAATGCTCCTGAATGTGTTTATGAATTCTTCAAAATATTCTGTTGTATACATAACATACCTGTAAGAGATATTATTCGGATTGAAAGAACTTTAGAAGTAATCAACATTTATTCGATTCTTTATGTTAAAAGCTATTATTTCAATTTTGAATATTGAGGATGTGATTAGAGCTGAGTATATCCCAGACCAACAAAACTATGTAACAATCACGATAAAAATTATATATTGAATGGAAGAATTAACTCTTTTCGTCAGTGACTCAAAATGAAATTTTCATTTCACATAATCACCAAGAGATTTGCAGATAATACCTACTGAACGAAGCATGTATAGCTCTCATCGAGAAGATCACAATGAAGGTATTTTTATGAGGAAAAATAAGAGATTTGAAAAACTAAATGTGCCTACCATCACTTTTATGCATTGATCAACTAGAACATGTTCAGAATACAAGCTTGTATTGAATCTTATTTTGTTGATAATTAAATCGAAGTGTTTCATAGAAGTGAGATGCTCTGTTCCAATTCTGCATTTAAGAATATATACCATTCCCTTATTAGCTACAACTTCAGATTCAACATTACTTCTTTGTGATACCTTCCTTAATTCTTTTGAAATGTTGAACCAGCTTCCAAACGATTAAAGCAATGTCCTTTCGAATATCAAACAAATTCCAATCGGAAGTTTCATGTATCATGATGAACAGATTAATGTTCAAACTTCTTCAGATTCCCGAAAATCACTTAAAATATGTTCATCCCTGATGAACGGTAACTTAAATATTATAATTAATATTTTTGAGGTTATCATACAACATCCCAATCAAAATAAGAGCAGCTCCTTTAGAAATTTCAAACCCTTCGAAACTCTTCCAAGGTTCAGAAGTAAATTGGCATTTTGAGTGAATCCAAGTTTACTAGGACCTTTATGTGATATAGACAACATTGCGTAATAATCTGACAGGAAAATAGCGAACCCAACCTAACTTTTTAATATACAGAGTGAAATGTGTCAAACTTCCATGGCCAACCGAGTTACAAATAAACTTTGAATTCAAAGTATATTCTGTAGAACATAAGAGTTGGTGAATATGCTATCTTCAGATATCGAAGATCGTGAGTCGGTAATCATAATCAAAGTCTCAAAGATTAAGAATGATATAAACAGAATGTTCCCTATAATTGATGAAGAAAATCTGGGTGCTGCTCGTTTGGTGAGGGAGTATTCGGCGTTGCGTTCGAAGGCGTTGTTAGGTTCTTCGTAGCTTATAGGATAAAGAAGTGTACTCTTCAGCCTGTCGGCAAAAATACCTTCGAAAAAATTTCAGTTAGATTGCTGAATAGTTGGGTTTAGATAATCCGAAAACGTATACAGGCCATTTTGGAAAACGAACATCCGTGACAATGACTGCCGATGCGGGAGCCTCAATGACAACACTCAAGAGACATGGTGGTTGGAAAAGTTCGTCTGTTGCAGAAGGCTATCTGGCTGATAGTATGCTGCACAAAAATGACGTAGCGAAGATGATAGCAGGTGTGGAGGGAGAGCTATCTGCAACATCACAATCTTTGAAGACCGTTTTGGGAGAATCGTCCGAAACTGCTGCTACACGGAATGTTCTCAAGAAAACTGTAGTCTCGTCGACGAATAATTATGAACAGGATATTTCTTTTTCCTTTGTATCTGGTGGAAATACTTTTAGTGGAAATTTCAACAATGACAGTTTCCATTTTGTGACTAAATAAAGAAATAAAATATGATTTGACGTTTTGAAAGAAATATAATTTGACGTTTCATATTTCCCTAGGCAAATATGAACTGACGTTTCATATTTCTTTCAATACCCCTATAAATAATTGATACAATAACTCATATACATTGGCACTGGGAAACATAATAATATGCAAATTAGGAACTCCATTCAGAGCAGATTAACATATTATTAATTAATAGGGAAATTGTTCTACACACCTAGGTAGTTTAATGCCGCCTCCAAGTTACTAACGATGAAAAATTTGAATGATGGCCCTCTTCATCTACGTGTAGGTAAATTTTAGAATGCCTTTCCTTCTCCAAACCCCTTTCATATTGTTTATGAAAGGTTTTTTCTTCGTAGTGGAGCTTCAAAATCCATCCAAGAATTATTGATATCATGGACAACCGTGGAATCCAACGCAATGAACAAATATTCGAGCCCATGAACTTTCATTAGATAACTGTCTACATAATAATGCCATGAGAAATTAAAAAATATAAAAAAGCACTGACATGAGGTCAGGAGCTTATTGTAAATTCTTTTCCTGGACTGGGGAATAAAATAATAAAATAACCGGTACAATTAATGTTATTAACAAACCTATATCTCTAATAAAAAATTACCACTCACATTTTTCCTTTGGGGTTTTTTGCTGCTCAACCTTCCACATCAAAGGAAGCTGTTAGATCTTCGCCATCAAAAGTCATAGACAAATTTATTTTCTTCTCAGTTCGGTCAAGAAAGATATGAAGTAGCATATTAATCCTTCAAGACTAGGTGCCAAAGCAAGACGACAACTGCAGTCTCAGAAATCTTAGTTCTAGCGTATTTCCACGAGAATAGTACATTGTTTACCGGGTAGGAAAAGCTTAACATTCCTGGACGACTTAGCAACACAGAGTCCAGGAATGTGGCTTTTCCTACGAGGTAAACATACTATTTTTCCGCAAATCGTTTAAAATTCGACAGATATTGATTGATTTAAAAAAAACGCGATAATTTTAGTCCCAAATAAATGGTGCTTTGAAATTCCTAATAAAATTACTTGGGTTACTATGGAAACGTATTGAGGTTGAATTGTCAATCTTAACGCTTATAAATTTAATTGCTGGTGTTCTCGAAAGTAAAATGATAAGTTCATTCTGGGACTCTTCCAGAGGTAGTTGAGGCAGTGAATACTGCTTCATTAGAATTATTGCCAAAGAAATCAAGAGAAAAGTACGAAAATGCATACAGACGTTTTATGGATTCTCGCATGAGTAAAAATACGAGTTCTTTCTCAGAAAATGTTGTAATGGCATACTTCCTAGACCTTTGTTTAAAGATGAAATCTTCAACATTATGGGCCAATTATTCAATGCTGAAGCCAATCCTTGCACTTAAACACAATGTAGATATATATCTACATACCTACTCAAAACTTCGTTCTTTATTGAAACGGCAAGCTCAAGGTTATAGGGAAAAGAAATCTAAGATTTTAACGAAGGAAGAAATTGAAAAATTTATCCAGGAAGCTCCAGATTAAGAAAATTTAATGATTAAGGTAATTTATAAGGTTTTAATTTCTATTTAGATTATAGCTTTACGTATTTTTTAGGTGAATGTAATATTTGGTATTTCTGGGGCCTGTAGAATGGATGAGTTAGTCCAAATGACTGTACACGATATAGAAGACTAAGAATCTAAGCTTTTAATCAGCATACCTGATTCGAAAACCAACAAACCAAGATCATTTGTAATTAATCAGATCTACTTGAATGTTTATCGAAAGTATGTTTCGTTAAGACCAGAAAATATGAACAGTGACCGATTTTTCTTTAAATATCAAAGCTGAAAGGGTTGTAGACAAGTGGTAGGAATTCATCAATTTAGAAAAATGCCCAAAATAGTTGCTACTTATTTGAACTAGGTAAATCCGACAGAATATACTGGTCACTGCTTTCGTCGGTCTTCTGCAACAATATTGGTTGACTCTGGTGCCGACATAACTAGTTTAAAGAGGCATGGCGAATGAAAGTCATCAAACGTTGCTGAAGGATATATCAAAAAATCGCTTAACAATAAGGTTGAGGTGGGAAATAAAATTTTCACAGTACAAAATATTCAACAAAATGACCCTTCCACCCTGCATGTTGTCCAAAATGTTTCTCATAGTTCTAAGAGTGTTCCTCCAATGTTCAATAATTGTACTAACTGTCAAATTACTGTAAATATAACAAATTGATCTTAAAAATGTATTCAGCAATGACTTGATGTTTTCAATATATAAATTAATTCCTTATAAGCAATGTGTTTTCTATCATTTATGTAAAACACTAACAACTGTACGGAAATATCATTTCCTTACAGTAAGGAAGTCCTGACTTTTTCTTCAAGAAATTTTGACAGGAATGTCAAAATTTCCTGGCAATTTGCGGAAAAAGTGCTTTATTGAAGTGCCCAACTAGCTTATGGTGTGAGTATTCAATATCGAAGTCTACCCGTTTTATAGAGGAATATAGATTTGCCGTGTTTATGAACTTTATGAAATGAAAACGTACAATGTTATAATATCTCAAGAAGTCATGATTGTGACCATTCCTGACTCCAAAAATGGAACAGTCAGGTAGGTCATTTCTTTAGGTGGGAGCCTCAATAATAACAAGGAAGTTGGGAATAAAATATTATACAATAAGACACAGTCAAAAGTTTCCTCCAATGTTTCAATAGTTACAGAAATATTGATTTGAAATGATGTTTCCAAGTTTTGTCAATAATGAGAAAAATTGTGAGAATTTCATCATCACATTCATTTGAAATCAGAAATTAAAGTGACTTCAGCTTTTTGAGTATCTTTTACCTACGTTTGTCGAAGCAGTGTCAAAATAGGTTTCCTACAATACAGGGTGATGAAAAACAACATTATTTCAAGAACATAATGTCAAGGGAGCTCTTCCAAATAATATGTTACTGAATAATCTCTTTTGGTTCTCGTTGTGTTAAATTCTTCAATACTGATGTGCTTATTGGAAAAATTTTTATAATGTTCAACTGATATTATATTCAGATCGTTTCACTGACAAATTAAGCGCGCGGAAGCTCCTATGCTGTTGATTCTTAACATTTTTTGAACCAAATTCACATATCTGTACCTCGGAGGGATACAACACTATGTCCATTTTCATAACTTTACAGGAGAGGAGTTTTAAACTTTTCTTCAACAAAAAGTGTTATTGACACAGCTATTTATTGAGATGTTGAAACAATATTTTACCAGACCATTCAATTTATTGTTATTTACATCATGCAGTTGTTATAAAATAAAGAAAAACCTTCTTTACGGTTTTTTTTTCACTTTTTAATGGGCATGGTGTTGTATCCCTCTAATAAAGTTATGTACTGTAAGACCTAATGTGGGATACTATTTGACTTACACAATGTATTTAACTATTTTATTTATAATTCTCTTTACAATTAATAATACATCTATGTATTCAACTAAAATGGTATTTTAGATGCAAAAACTCAGTCATCATCAGGTAAGTCTCCTTCAGGGTACTCACTAGTGGTATTACTAGTATGCTTTAAGTTTTTATAAAAGTCATGGCAAACTGTAGGAACATATGGTAATAATGCCAATAGTTTCATATTATGCTCAGTATATTTCATTGAGGTCTAACTGCTGCAAACCCCAGGGCTTTGGAATTGTCATGTTGTTTTTTTTTCTCTTCCGCTCTATCAGTGCATAGACAGTATCCGCTTCCATATGCGTGTGGCCCTTTAGTAGAAACTTTTGAGTGATGATTTTTACTTTAGGATACTTATTGAGTATCCAAAAGAAACACATAATTAGGCTAATATTCTTATTCTGGCCGTAACAATTATCCAACCACAGAATGATTTCTTCAATGTCACTGCCAAGAATGACGGTATTTGCCCATTTCAGTAATGCAGATCCGATCTCATTTCGGCCACGAGCTCATTTGGATTCGTCCCACATAATACAATGGACTGACGAATCAGAAGAATAAAAAAGGGTGTAAGGTGAGTCCACATGGTGTTCTATCCCTCTAAATGAAAGTGGACTTGGTGTTGTTTTAAAACATGCTATATCCGGTTCTTACAGGTTTTGGACATAATGCTCTATTCCTCTAAGAAATATGAGAAAAGCTGATTTTAACTCTGTAATAAAGTCAATATGGAAAAAAATGGACATAGTGTTGTATCCCTCCGGGGTACAGATATAAACCTAGTGACTCCAAAATGAGAAATAATGGCTTGGTGATAGGAGGACAATCCTAATACCTTTTAGTCAGATCCAATAAAATGCCCAATTTTTTCAAAGCGTCGCTTACCGCTATCTAAATTGGCCGGAGTTTATCGGTTAATAATTTAAATTGGATCATTTTTAGTCATTATGTTCCACGATATTTCTCAAAGTTGAGGTTTAATTGAAGGGAAAGTTCAATCGGCAATAAAGCTGATATAAATCGAAGAACCTATCGAACATTAATTGAGAAAAAATACTACCGGTCTGTGTTTCTACAGGTGTTCAGAGTATATAGGGTGGGAGGAATAATGATCGGAGTCCTATGAATATTCATGCTGTTGATATTTTTAATCTACACTGTTCATCGTTGGAAGAATAAGATGGCGAAACGAATGTAATTTAACTACTGTCCAGATCGATACAAAGATTATGTTGGGATTTATTAGAAAATGTAAATCAATACGTCGAATTAAATTATGAATTCTCTGCTAAACTTTTTCATTACTGGGTCAATGAAAAAACCTCCTGAATGACTTAACACCCATTAATTTATTATCTGGATCACAAATTGTTAATTGTTTCAAATGGACCAGCGATATAATGTTTGTACCTCTCATGCCTACTTGCACCGTCTAATCCTTAAACTATATAAGGTAGACAAAGCATTCTTTTGTAGTATATCGATTTGTTTTAACTCCCTCATTGAAAGTCTTAACCTCATTGAAAGTCTCTTGTGAAACCTCACTCGGCAACACCGCATAAAATCTTTTTCCATTTACTCGGGTCACAATATCTTCAGGATGAAAATCATCTGAACAAATGAAAATTGCTTTGGGCAAATACTTGACCATCCTAACAGCAAAGCTGAAATTCTTCTTTTTTCATCGTCATCTGGGAACCTTAATTCAAGAAAACCTCATTTTATCTTATAATAATCTTATTGAAAACTTCCCTATTAAAACTTTCTACGCTACTGAACATGCAAATAACTAAATACTTCGGTTCTAACAATACACTTATCTATGGAACGATAAATTCGGATTGAAATTCCTGTCTTTACTGCAACTTTCACACTTACGAACCATTTTTAGTGCGATGAAAAGTAATAAACAATAAAAAATATGAAAATCCTAATACTGACTTTCACAAATTTTCTTCGATTTGCGTATTTATTTTCGATACAGAGGTTGCAACGTGCGTCTTTTGAACATGTGACCTTCAAATTGTCTAGCAGAGAATGAAGCAGCGTTGTCTTGACTTCCATCAATTTGTATGGGAGGTTTGAAACACAAATTATCTTTCACCACAATTTTTTCAGTGTTGTGGTTCAATAATACGAAGTATGGATCACAGAACACAAATATGAAACAACCTCCATCATACCATTTCTTCAACAATTAACTAGCAAACAATGCCTGTTAATAACTTAAGAGCTCCAAAGCGAATCTAATTTGTTTCAAATAACAAATGGGCAATTGATTCTGTATCTATCTAACTAATTAACTATGGAGTAATAAGAACATTCGATAAATTTGCATTGAATCGCAGGCAGCTCTGATTTGGTATGTGAATACCATCTTGGCGATGGTTATAAATGTGTATGGGACCATGAGGAGTGATTAAAAGTATTCATTGTTCTTCAGACTAGTGCACTGCACCCAATGAATTCAATTCCACAACAATTATACAATCAGGCTCTACACGAACTGCAGAAAAGAAGTGATGAACAAACGTAGAAAATAGAGTTGTAAACAACCATATACGGTAAAAATTTTTTAGATTACTTATATTGCTCGCGTTAAGTCTTATGATTTTGTTACCGAGACGGCCTTAGGGCAGGCGCGCCGTGGCCCAGGATTTGAACCCGGTGAGCACGGAGTCAACTGACCAGGGTATGTTTGTAACAACTGGACCTCCTGCGCTGCTCGACGTGCCTGCTAGGGTAGAAAAATTTCACCTACTTGAACCCAAGTAGAGGCAAGTAGTTAGTTCTTACATTTTCGATCCGTTATCTTCTTCCTTTCTTTCGAAATCTTACCTGAAAGTCGTTGAAAGTTTGTTGAAGAATTCGATGTTGAAGTTCGCCCTTTCAATAGAGGAGAGCAGTAATATCTAATTCAATTTGAATGTGATTAAATAAAAACTTATTTAATAAAATTTCTGCTTTGAAAAATACATTTCTGATTTGATTTATTGTTCTTGCAATTCTAATATTTCTTTGAAGTACAATTATGAGAAAAAATTATACGCTAGATTTAACGATTTTATGCATACAATTTTCTCATTGAAAGTATATGAAACAAAAATGTTTTGGAACTTTCAACATTCGGAATCGAGAATATTTGAATTACAATAAGTCTAAATGGTATCATGTTCGGTATATGTAAATGAATTTGATTTATCCATGGAGTTCTTATTTACTTCTTTTTAATTTCATTAAATAGCGATGTTTTTATACAACGGAAAAAAAAGAAATATAATTATGAATTGAAACTCAAAATTGGTAATTAAATCTTTAATCGAATATAATGTAGCGAATAAAAAAAAGGATATTTTTAAACCACTTACATACATACATACTAGATATTGATAATCCGATGGGAGGTAGGGTTAAAACCTCCCATCCCAAGACAATCATCTCGGTGAGAGTTGCTCGGCCGGGAGTCGAACCCGGTAGGTCCGGAGTCAACTGACCAGAGAATGCTGAAGGCAATCTCTACGCTGCTCGACGTCCCTGAAACTTTGTGAATAAGGCAATTTCCTAAATAGCTCGATGTAAAGGAAAGCACTAGTGTATTAGACGTCTGCTTAAAAAAGTTCTTGAATATAAGAATAACTTTTGTTGCAGAAATCGAAGACATAAAATTCGTTCCAATAAAGAAAATGTTATTGTTCACAATCAGTAATAGAACAAAGTTGAACAATGCAATATCATTGTATTAAATAAAAGGAATCCAATTTCAATAGTGAAACAATAGAGCAGCATCAATTATGATGGAATTCTTAAACAATTAAAAAAAGATATACCACTAAGAAAATCAAATTCACAGGAATTAAAGAACGAAAAAAAATAATTTTATAAAAGTATGTACATAGATGCTTTCGTCAAAACATTGTAATCATCATAGTAATGAACATATTTAATCTCCAGTTATTTTAAATTGTTGATGTAGGTTATTAAAACACAGAGAAGTAATGCTTTAAGGAAATAACAGATCACTTAATTTCGTATTCTTTGTGGAAGGTGGAATAGCACTTCAACACTCGGACTGGATCGCCTAAGCAACTAGTTGAATATGTTCAAGATTTTAGAATATTATAGTTGGTAGATGCCTCTCTCTCCCCGAGACAAACAGCTCCGTGAGTGTGTCTCGGCCGGAATTCGATCCCAGTAAGCACGGAGTCAACTGACCAAGGGTTACTTAGAGCACCCCTGCGCTTCTCAACATGCCTAATTATGGTACCAACATCAAACAGACTAGACGACAATCCAGTTATTTTAAATTGTTGCTGTAGGTTATTAAAACACAGAGAAGAAATGCTTCAAGGAAATAACAGATCACTTAATTTCGTAGTCTTTGTGGAAGATGAATCGGACTTCAACACTCGGACTGGATCGCCTATGCTACCAGTTATATATGTTCAAGATGTTAAAATATTATTTTGGGGTAATAAGGGTAATGGGTATATGTTGTTTTAACCGATGAGAGATCCGTAAAGGCCTCTCTCACCCCGAGACAACCATCTCCGTGAGAGTGTCTCGGCCGGGATTCGAACCCAGTAGCACGGAGTCAACTGACCAAGGGATACTTTAAGCACCCCTGCGCTGCTCAACGTGCATGATAGTGTTACCAATATCAAACAGACTAGACGACAATCAGACAAAACTATCCTACTACTATTATAATCCTACTACTATTATAAAGGCGAAAGTTTGTAAGTATGGATGTTTGTTACTCTTTCACGTAAAAACTACTGAATGGATTTGAATGAAACTTTACCACAATATAGCTTATACATCAGAATAACACATGGGCTACATTTTTTGAGGTTTCTAATGTGAGGTCGTAAAAAAAACACATTTTTTGCGCTTACATTGCAAACGCTGACTGAATCCTACAAGATAGATCAAAACAATTTACTACAGTATTGTACAACTTAAAAAGGTCTACAAAAGAGTCCGTGATGGTATATGTTTATCTCTTAGGAATAACCCACAATAACCATTTTTTATCCTTTACTTTGTACGAGAAATAATGACTTATTTACGAAGCGATTTTAAGCTATACAGTATTAATCCTTATCCAATTAAGTATCCTAAATACACTGAATATTCAATAAAGATCAATATGGCTTTTTACAGCATGTAAAGTAAATAAATATTTTCGAAGATATCACAGATTTAAAATGCGGAGTCATAGCAATTTCGGCGATAAATACCGTTTCGGTGTTAATACCGGCAGCGGTGCCAGGCGAACAGGGCGTGGGGGGAGCGGGGTAGGTGCGGTGGGGAAGAAGTGGCTCATCGCTGAGTGCGCGACCCGAACGCGGGCAGACGCGTGAGGGCAGACGTCGTTGACAGTTGTGTCCGTTTTGCGAATTTTCAAGGCACTAGCGATTTGATAAAAACGTATGGTCGCCTACTTTAAGCAATATAGTCCTAAGGTTAGTTATTGCCAGGTTTCTTTTTGGTTAGAAGTTACACGTACAAAAAGATACTTCATTTTTACGAATTACTTCATTGATAATTCAATTACTATATAGATAGGTTACTTACAGTTAATTATAACAAATTATATAAATAGGTTAATTATAACGAATTACTTCATTGATAATTCAATTACTATATAGATAGGTTAATTAGCGTTAATTATAACAAATTATATAAATAGGTTAATTATAACGAATTACTTCATTAATAATCGAATTACTACATAGATAGGTTAATTAAATAGGCAAGGATTGCATTAAAGTACAATCATAACAATAACTACCGTACTGTATTTTTTGGAAGTATAGAAACAACACATACTTAAGAATTATGCCGATGACTACAGAAACATCTATCTACATTTTGCACCTAGATGTGTATTATGAGTCAAATTTCACCCGAGCGAAGCCGGGTTTTCATCTAGTGATATATGAAGAAGAGACGCATTCAGTTGACTCAATCACACCGAATATCCTCAGAACACTATTGGTTAGTTCTACTTGGTTCTCTGGATGTTTAGAACAAAATAATCCAGAGAAATGAGATAACGTTAATATAAACAATAACGAAAAAGAAGGATATGAGTTACTGTAACAATAAGAAAAGAAGTTACAGCTGATTTTCCGGTGCAATTTGCGACAATATTAATCCCTTTAAATACATCGTAAGACTCATCAGTTGATTAATTTCATATTCAAAAAAGAACAACTTTTAATCATAAATTAATATTGATCAACTATTTTCACACAATAGAAATGAACGTTTTAAATTAAATGAATACAATTTCAATAGTAAAACAACCGAGCAGCATCAATTATGATGGAAATCTCAGACAATTGAGAAAAGATATACCAATAAGAAATAAATTCACAGAAATTAAATAACAAAAAAACATTATTATAAAAGTATGTTGATGCTTTCGTCAAAACATTGCTCATAGTAATGAAAATAATTAATCTCCAGTTATTTTAAATTGTTGCTGTAGGTTAATAAAACACATAGAAGAAATGCTTTATGGAAATAACAGATCACTTAATTTCTTATTCTTTGTATACGTTTTGTTAAAGGCCGTTCAACAGTTACCAACCTCCTTAGCATAGCACAGTTTGTTTCTGAGATAATTGAGAGAAGATCCCAGGCCGATGTCCTGTATACTGATTTTTCAAAAGCGTTCGATTCAATGGACCATGGAATTTTGTTGACGAAGTTGTCCCAATTTGGCTTTAGCTCCAATCTCATAAATCTTTTTAAGTCCTACTTGTCTGACCGGCGGCAATATGTTGAGTTCAACGGTGTGCGGTCTGTGGTATTTTCGAGTACTTAGGGAGTGCCGCAGGGCAGTAACCTTGGACCACTGCTTTTCATAATTTTCATCAATGATTTGGCTGATGTGGTGGATGTTAACTGCCTGCTATTTGCCGATGATTTCAAAATGTACCTTGAGGTGAGGGATGCCTTCGATTGTCAGCGGCTTTCCATATTTGCTGCGCGTTGTTGAATGGTGCGAAAGAAACCGATTAAATCTGAATGTCAAGAAGTGTAATGTCATGTCTTTTACACATAACAAAAATGTAATTCATTTCAACTATACTGTGGATGGTAACTCACTTGAGCGTCCGGCGTTGTTGACCGACTTGGGAGTGATTTTTGACCCAAAACTTTGTATTACATGTCTTATTTAGTATATTTAGAATTAGTTTTTTGTTCCTGTTTACCTTGTTCTGTAGTTGGGTTTATCCTGTAGAACATTGTACATTTAAAATAAAATAAAATAAAAAATAAGGTGGATTAGCACTTCAACACTCGGACTGGATCGCCTAAGCAACCAGTTGAATATCTTCAAGATGTTAAAATATTATTTTGGGGTATTAAGGGTAGTGGGTAGATGTTTTTATTCCGATGAGAGATCCGTAAAGGAATCTCTCACCCCGAGACAAACAGCTCTGTGAGAGTGTCTCGGCCGGGATTCGAACCCAGTAAGCACGGAGTCAACTGACCAAGGGATACTTTAAGCACCCCTGCGCTGCTCAACGTGCCTGGTAGTGGTACCAACATCAAACAGACTAGACGACAATCAGACAAAACTATGATAACCATTAAGAAAAGACGAATTGAATTTACTCAATCACACCGAATATCGTAACTGTGTCGAAGACATGGCCGTGTCAACCACAGAACACTATTGGTTAGTTCAACTTGGTTCTCTGGATGTTTTTGGTTTAGAAAAAAATGATCCAGAGAAATGAGAAAACGATAATATAAACAATAACGAAAATGTAGGATATGAGTTACTGGAACAATAAGAGAAGAAGTTACAGCTGATTTTCCGGTGCAATTTGCGACAATATTAATCTCTTTGAATACACCGTAAGACTCATCAGTTGCTTAATTTCATATTCATAAAAGAACAACTTTTAATCATAAATTAATATTGATCAAATACTTTACACAATAGAAATGAACATTATAAATTAAATTAAATGAATCTAATTTCAATAGTAAAACAATCGAGCAGCATCAATTATGATGGAAATCTCAGACAATTGAAAAAGATATGCCAATAAGAAAATAAATTCACAGGAATTAAATAACAAAAAAAAATTATTATCAAAGTAAGTTGATGCTTTCGTCAAAACATTGCTCATAGTAATGAAAATAATTGATCTCCAGTTATTTTCAATTGTTGCTGTAGTTTATTACAACACAGAGAAGAAATGCTTCAAGGAAATAACAGATCACTTAGGCCGAATTTTGGCGGTGCAATCTTTCGAAAGATTCCGTGTCTTTCAAAAGATTCGTATTTTAGCGTTGCAACGGTGACGTCACACGCAAAATCTTTCGAAAGATCTTTCAATCTTTTGAAAGAACATTTTTGGGTAGTTGGAATGTTTTGTAAATATGTCAAATGTCAATTATGGCGGATAATTTGAATTTTGCTTGTGATTGTAATTTGTAATATTGCATTGAAAAAGCTAAGCACACGTTTATATTTATTGATGAAGTAATGGCGAAATAAATAAGAAAGTGATTATTTACAATAATTCTGTGATTCAAGAAATGGGGTTAGCCATGCTTTGCAAGATATCTGCCTTTTCCGTTTTAGTATTTCTGAAAGTAGTCATTTTATTGAATCAGAACTTCCAGATATTTTAACTATGTATCAAACACAAATTGGGGACAAAGTGTTAACAGTTGATGAGGAGACTTTCCAACATTTTAAAGGTAAGTCTTTATAGTATCATAATAATTATTAGTTTGGCTTGCTTTAAATACATTGAATTATAATGTATTTTTTGGTTTTTAGATCCTGCAACCAGTGTACAAATAGTTGCAGGAAGTTCATGTAATGCTAAACAGGAACCTGTGGAAGCAACCCACAATGAAATATTGTGGAAATGTTCCAAAACACAATCAGTGGAGGATGAGCGTGCAACTCATTTATTATTGGAACTAAGGCTAAGGTTGAATGAGAAGTTCAACGACAAAAAAACTTCTAAGAAGGATCTATGGGATTCCATAGCTAATGAAATTAGTCAACATGGATTCAATATTGGGGAAAGTCCTGTAGCAAGGGAAAGAGTGAGACAGAAGTTTTACAACCTTCAATCTTCGTATATAAGATATAAAGATGCCCAAGGAAAAACTGGACAAGGAAGATTGAAGGTTCCTATATATTATGATCAATTAGATGAAATACTTGGAGACAAGCACAAAGCAAATCCTGTGCTTGTCATTGATTCTTTACAAAAAGAAGTTTCATTATCTGGAAAAACAGTAAGTACTACTCAAGTAGTATCAGATGCTGAAAATTCCACATTCGAAAGCAGCCAAACAAGCCCCGAAATGTCATCGCAGGTGAGCGCTCCACTGATAGATGAAAACATATCACCTGGACGTTTGAATGCAGTACGGAGAACTGTAAGACCATCATCAGATAGAAATAAATATCTTCAACAATTAGTAGAAAACGATGCAAAAAAAATCTCGCAGTTCTCCGAAATGATGCTGATGTTTCGTACCATGGAGGAGGAAAGAACGAAACAAATTGCACAACTTGTAACCAACACTTCCCGCATTGTTGAAATGCTAGAATGTAGAGATCGGCGAAGAAATTCCAAAAAAGAAGAAGATCCAGTAGTGAGGATGATTGATGTGTAATGTTATTTCAATATGTATATATAGATGTTAATATTAGCTCTTATTAATAAAAAAAAATTATATTTCTATATGTTTTGCATTTGTTATGTAGTGTTTCATATGATACAATTGTTCTTTTTTCAATATCATTCGATAATAAGTTATTGAAAAAATGATGAATATACATTTACAAGTACAAATTTTACATTTTGATTTATGAAATATGGTCTCTCCATAGAATGTTTGTTATATTGCTTCTTTTCGTATCTGCTTCCGCCTCTGTGTAACCTTGTGTGCCATGGTACGTCATATCAGTCATGTCTTCAAACTCGTTCCATTCGTCTGAATGAACGTAACAAAAGTTATGTAAGATGCAGCATGCAGCAATAATTTTAATTGCTTTTTCAATACAATTCACGTTTATCATCTTGAGAATCCTCCATCTAGATTTTAGAATGCCAAAGGTTTGTTCCACAACAACACGGGTTTTACTGTGAGCATAGTTGTGGTAACGTTGACTTGCATCCAACAGTCTATCATCCCTTAAACAATAAAATTTTGTGTAGAAATGAGCAATATCACTATTTTTTCATAATTACTTATATGGTGTCATCAACCACTTCTTTAAAGGATACGCCTTATCACCAACAAGATGAAAATCCTTGAAGAAATACTTTGTTGACTGACCATTTTCTTCAATATCAGTCCATATTTGAGAATTTTGTAGAACCTGTAGTATCAAAACAACATTGAGTATATTGAAATAAAATTATTGAATAACATTACCCTACTATCATGTGCAGAGCCAGGAAATCCAACCATTATGTTTGTGAAAATCCTTTTCGTGGTAGCAATTCCCTGCAGTTTTATAGAATGATTCCTATTCTTGTCAATATAACTTTCTTGCTGTCCAAGTGCACATTTAAAATGGATATTACATCCGTCTATTGCTCCAATCACACCTGAAATTAATTCAATTTATTAAATATGTATATGAATGCTTTCCCAAATGCATTACCTGGATAGCTACATTTTTCTTTGAATTCTCTTTCGATAATTTCAGCTTCATTGGAAGAAGGCCACGAAATATATTTTGACTGCAGTTGAAGGATCTTCGGTAATAAAAATTCAATAGCATTAAATACTGTTGATGTTGATACATTGAATCTGTCCGAAACTGATAACAAAGTATCACCTTTTCCTAACCACCAGAGCAGCATGAGAGTACATTTCTCGGTACTTACTGGTGATTGTCCCCCAGTAAATAATCTGTCAGGGCAATTTATTGCTGCTAACAAGTGTAATAGTGTATCCTTCGTAACTCGAAAAAGATTGAAAAAATCTCTTTCAAGATAATTTGGCAACCAATCTTCATAGTAGTCGGGCATGCGAGTATGCACTAGAGTTGAAGACATTGCCAAAATTGGCAAGGATATATCGTTATGATCTCTCCAATATACATACAGGATATATTTTTGAATATCTCTTTCGGCTTCTAACTGGATGAGGATATGTGATACGTTATCAATAACTGCATCCTCCATTTTAATGAACATTAAAAATGTAAATTAAATTTTCTATACAATTTATATCAATCGCAATATACTCTTAAAGCACAAATAACGAACTACTCCTATCAGAGATAACCACTGCAATGGGTATCGAAAAACTAACCTAAAATCTACAACACAGATTTTAAATTTCGCGGCTTCTATGACGTCACCAGTTCGAAAGATAACGTTTTAGCGAGTATTGAACCCATGACGTCACAGCAAAAATCTTTTGAAAGATTGCACCGCCAAAATTCGGCCTTAATTTCGTAGTCTTTGTGGAAGATGAATCGGACTTCAACACTCGTACTGGATCGCCTAAGCAGCAACCAGTTGAATATGTTCAAGATATTAAAATATTATTTTGGGGTATTAAGGGTAGTGGGTAGATGTTTTTATTCCGATGAGAGATCCGTAAAGGCCTCTCTCACCCCGAGACAAACAGCTCCGTGAGAGTGTCTCGGCCGGGATTCGAACCCAGTAAGCACGGAGTCAACTGACCAAGGGATACTTTAAGCACCCCTGCGCTGCTCAACGTGCCTGATAGTGGAATCAACATCAAACAGACTAGACGATAATCAGACAAAACTATGATAACCATGAAGAAGAGACGCATTCAGTTGACTCAGGCCCGGTTGTACAGTCCGAGTTCAAGCCTAGTTCAAGACTGAACCCAACTCAAATAAGAAATATCTGTTGTACAGTGCGAGTTCAAGGCTGAACTTCACTCAAATCGACCCTCAAGTTGAACTTCCAAAATCGGGCGCTCAAGCCTGGTTCAACAAAAATTTCAGTTCAATCATAGAGTTCATTTACAATTTATAGGTTATATGTCAAATAGTTGTAATTGAAAGGCTTGCTAAGGTAGTATTTTCGTGAATGAGTTGTGTTCGTGTTTCATGAATTTTTAATATGAAATTAATAGAAATGGATTTTGTTTATTTTCAATTATATTGCTGTATTTTTTAATAAGATTTATTAAAATGTTCTCTTCGGAGCACGTGAAATTTGCGCTTCGCTTTAAGTCTGACATTATTACTGACACTTTTTTTTCAATCACAACCACAACAGCACTCATCAACTAATCTTGTTCAAATAGAACAATTCAAATATTTAAAATTATATTTGCGCTCTTGTCATAGAAGAATTTTAATTCTTCTTCTTTTTTCCATTTGTCCAAAATTTGTTTCTATTCGTATCAAAAACGCATGTCTCAAAGGAAGCGACGTTGCCATTTTCTGAAGAATTGTACTCAAGGAAAGTTCACTTGAACTCGCCTCAAACATAACCTGTACAACCGGATGACATATCTGAACCTGGCTCAAGAGTGAACCGAGCTCAGTTGAGCTTCGAATTGAGTTGTCACTGTACAACCGGGCCTCAATCACACCGAATATAGTAACTGTGTCGAAGACATGGCCGAGTCAACCACAGAACACTATTGGTTAGTTCAACTTGGTTCTCTGGATGTTTTTGCTTTAGAAAAAAATGATCCAGAGAAATGAGAAAACGTTAATATAAACAATAACGAAAAAGAAGGATATGAGTTACTGGAACAATAAGAGAAGAAGTTACAGCTGATTTTCCGGTGCAATTTGCGACAATATTAATCTCTTTGAATACACCGTAAGACTCATCAGTTGATTAATTTCATATTCATAAAAGAACAACTTTTAATCATGAATTAATATTGATCAACTACTTTCATACAATAGAAATGAACATTTTAAATCAAATTAAATGAATCTAATTTCAATAGTAAAACAATCGAGCAGCATCAATTATGATATAAATCTTAGACAATTAAAAAAGATATACCAATAAGAAAATACATTCACAGGAATTAAATAACAAAAAAAAATTATTATCAAAGTAAGTTGATGCTTTCGTCAAAACATTGTTCATAGTAATGAAAATAATTGATCTCCAGTTATTTTCAATTGTTGCTGTTGTTTATTAAAACCCAGAGAAGAAATGCTTTAAGGAAATAACAGATCACTTAATTTCGTAGTCTTTGTGGAAGATGAATCGGGCTTCAACACTCGGACTGGATCGCCTAAGCAACCAGTTGAATTTGTTCAAGATGTTAAAATATTATTATGGGGTGTTAAGGGTAATGGGTAGATGTTTTTATACCGATGAGAAATCCGTAAAGGAATCTCTCACCCTGAGACAAACCGCTCTGTGAGAGTGTCTCGGCCGGGATTCGAACCCAGTAAGCACGGAGTCAACTGACCAAGGGATACTTTAAGCACCCCTGCGCTGCTCAACGTGCCTGGTAGTGGTACCAACATCAAACAGACTAGACGACAATCAGACAAAACTATGATACCATTAAGGCCCGGTTGTACAGTCCGAGTTTAAGCCTAGTTCAAGACTGAACCCAACTCAAATAAGAAATATCTGTTGTACAGTTCGAGTTCAAGGCTGAACTTCACTCAAACCGACCCTCAAGTTGAACTTTCAAAATCGGGCGCTCAAGCCTGGTTCAACAGAAATTTCAGTTGAATCTTTTATTTATCTATGGTTCAATCATAGAGTTCAATTTACAATTTATAGGTTATATGTCAAATAGTTGTAGTTGAAAGGCTTGCTAAGGTAGTATTTTCGTGAATGAGTTGTGTTCGTGTTTCACTCAAAAACAGAATTTTTAAAAGAAATT
>JARTUT010000180.1:0-39653 GCA_030674115.1 Micraspis discolor | reverse complement strand
ACCTTTCGAAGTTCGTTACGTTTTCGACGCATTGTATCACAACATTCCTGAATTCTGTTGATTAGTTCTTCTCGATCATTAATGCGATTTTTATACACATTTTCTTTCAAAGTGCCCCAAACATAAAAGTCTAATGGGGTAAGATCGGGGCTTCTAGGTGGCCATCTCAAGGGACCATATCTTCCAATCCATTTCTCCCCAAAGCACTGATTCATCCAGTCCCTCACAATACGACTATTATGGGCCGGGCATCCGTCCAGTTGAAAATAAAGTTCATATCTATCCGCTATGGAAATATCTTCAAGAATGTCAACTACGTTATTATTTAGTAAATTTGTGAATTCATTGGATTTAAGGCGATCGGGAAGTATTACCGGCCCGAATAGTCGCCCTCTCATGAATCCCAACCAAACATTGACTTTTAATTCATGCTGATAATGAGATATAACAGTCGCATGTGGATTTTCCGTTTCCCATATATGGAAATTTCCTAAATTTATTATTCCACTTTCAGTGAACGTTGCCTCATCTGTCCATAATATTTGATCACATCCCCACTCTTCCAACTTATGTAGGTACCACCTATAGAATTCTAATCTGACCTCACCATCCACAGGTAACAAATTCTGGACTTTATTTAAATGATACGGGTGTAAATTATTTTGTTTCAAAACTCCAACACTCCGAGTGGAATCTTCTCTAATAGCGCGAAGTATTGGTGGTGTTTGCCTCCAGTGGTGATCATTTCGACTACCTTCTCTATTTCGTAAACTTCGATCCAGTTTCACCAGAGCGCCTAAAATCTTCTACAAATGCCTTTCTGCTAGGTTGTTGTCTATTGGGGAAACGTAACGCGTACTCCCGCACTGCTGCTCGCGAATTTCCGTTAGCGAACACGTAAATAAACAGCATATCCCGATATTCAATACTTGAGTAAACAGTCATATTCTTTTTTTTGTAGATGCGTATAAGTCGGATTAATTCGTTAAAGTAAATGATCTTTTTCTTAAGTTCACTTAATAACAAATTTTGTCAAATTTTAGTTAATTTGCATATTTTCGAACCCATGAAAATGTCAAGTTTGCTTAGCTCAAGATTAAATTCTGCCATATGGTTCATTTTCATTCGTGATATTCATTTCCGGCGGCCCCTGCCGCCAGATACGCACCAACACACCCTCCAACCCGCCTCCTCCTCAAACCTTTGTTTACAACTTAGCTGTTTTTATATTACTATTAATAATATTTATAACTGTTTTGAACCTACAATGTTTTGAAATGGATTATCATAAAATTTGCGTTTCTGATTTTTATATCTTTCTGACTTGAAACCGTAATATTGTTGGAAAAACAAAAAGTTGAGTGAAAAGTTGATATACCGTTTAAAAGTCTATTACATGTACTAGTTTTTTCTAGAAAAAAAACAACTACTTATTCACCAATTTTCAATGACAAGAAAATACCACTAAGTTTGCACTCTTTTCAATTTTCACATTTACCCTTTTATAACACTCGGTATAAAACATTTTTTTAACATTAGTAATTACCTATTTTATAACGTATTTACTGCCCTTTGCGATGATATGGTCAGATTTGATGTAGCTGTAAGACTAACAGAGATATTATTGTTTTTAAAGGGGAAAGCAAAAAATTCCGAAAAACCAAGAAGTGTTGAATAACTCGATAACCATCAACTTTTCGAAAAAGTGTTATAGGACATTTTTTGTTGCAAATGACTTGTACTATCACCTACTGAAGTTTGCCACCTATTATAGTAGACACCCTGTATATACTCACAAATGTTTTTTGTTTCATTGAACTCACAAATACCCGATACCCTTTCTGGACACCTTGTACAATACCTTTTTATACAGGTTAAATACTTACATTTAACATAAAAATAAACTGTAATACCCTCTATTTCTTGAAGGAAGAATTCCGACATAGATTCCCTTTTTATCATATTTCATGGCCCTTTATTGCGTGTATACAGTTGACCTAGCAGATGTACTCTCACAGAAATTTGAGCCTCAATAATAAAAGAAAATTTCAATGGTAGCTGATTTATACATTCACCCGTATCATTTATTGACCGTGTTTCACGGCCATTTATGCAGCATGTTTATGTAAATGAACAATGAACTTGACTCTTTTAATTACAGAGAGATAAAGAATGTGACTGCAGTGCGGGTGAAAGTGATCTCAATGTTGATCGATGCGTCGTCTTATGGATAACTCATTGTGTTCTCGATAAATCGTCGATATTCATTGATAGATTATATATGAATATTCATTATCTCGTTTTTTCACAAAATCAACCCAATTACATAAATTGTAAAGGTAGACCAGAATTCTGGAAGTGTTTAGAAATCCAAGCCTCAGAAACAGAGAATATAGAGAAACATTTACGTCATAAGCTTTTGCAGGTGTTTTCCGGCCTATGGAATATTGGGATACAAAAGCACACGACATATTTCTATTGTTTTCCACAACAATTATTTCGCCAAACACTGTCTTCTTCATGTGATACATTTTGATTGAATGTTTTACTGAAGTACATTCTATATTTATTATTGGATTGAACAAGTGTATTCTTCAAAGTGAAATTAAATCGAAAATAATCTAAAAATGACAATTATAGTCCTACACTTCTTGAAAGTATCAATGATACATTTATTTATTCTGGAAAACACTGTTTTCTTCAATGAACAAGACAACATTTTTCATTCTTATCATAACATCAAATAACAAAAAAAAAAACAACTAAATCAATAAAAAAATGAAATAGAATACGACACAATTCTTGGTTACAAGTTACAACCCACGCTGCGACATTCTGCAACGAAACAACTTCCACTTTTAAATCAGTTGATATTCTAAAAACTAACCTAAAATATAATCATAGAGTATTATCTCGTTCCACCAAATCGACATAAAAAACTATAACTGCATTCTATGATTTGTCGCCAAGAATTGTTAAAATTACTGTTAATCGAATATACAGGGTGTCTCAAGTTAGAGTGCCTATTAGACGTTTCTGAAGAACTAGACATATTTGAAATCTGAAAATTGGGATTATGATATTGTTCGAAGTTTTCTACAGAGCTAAAACATTTTCGAAGCCCAAAAACTTCCGGTTATACAGGGAGTGAAAATAAATTCGACGAAAGAATTTTTTTAAAGTTTTCCATTCATGGTATGAACGAGTATTAAATAGTGAATACATTTCTGTTAAAACCATTGTTTTAAATCGATTAGTTTTCAAAATATCCAAAAAAACCTGGAAAAAAAGTCAAATACCTATGTTCAGTCAGTAAGATGTTCATTAATCTTATTTTAAATATCCGGAGCGTAAACCGTTTTTAAAACATCGAAGAGGATGTGAAAAGGTCATGCATCTTTTGGATGTCAAAAATATCATTACAGAGTGTTTCAAATTTTGTGATGAAAATTGTGATTTTAAATTGGCCATAACTTCTGTTTTTCAAATTAGAACCCTATTTGTTTATAATTTTGTTGGATTCTGCGGTCACAAATAATGATAGTTTTCTCACATGATTATCCCAATATATTAAAAACAATAAGGAATATTTCTGTGGTAATCCACCGAAGAAGATAGAAAAACTTTGGGTCGGCGAGGGGTTTAGAAATGCGATATTTCGAGGTAGAAAGGGGAAGGCGATCTCGCGAGCGAAGCGAGCACCGTAAAGTTCATGAGACGGACTTTCGTTAGGTGCATTTCACATGCCCTTACGACCACGCTAACATTTTCAAAAAAATTATCTGAAACACCGATTTCCCGGTTTTTCGAGAAAGATGGTCCGGTAACATTGAAAAAGGCTTTTTCCACTGACGCGATCAGGAAAAGCCGTTTTCATATGTGTCTTCCCCGAGAATCGGACCTTTGGATAGGGCTATTCATATCTTCCAATCGCAATTAAAAATATTCTAAATTAATTGCTGAAAATAGCTTACTTCGACTCAAACACAAATTTACAGATCATCAGTCACGTCCGACGTTCACAGAACATTGTCACATAATTTCAATTACAATTTTAATACATACTCCGTATAATATTTTGAAAATTTTTCAATTCATACGATTCGTAAGAGCCCTGGTGAGGTATTCTCTTATAGTTTAACAGTCTACGATATGTTTTTAAGAAATTCAAAAATTTACCCAGTATAGAATCGGTTTGGCAATCCCTATCCAATTCATTTCACCCCTGTCAATTCCTACACTGAAATGACAATTGTCGTTGACATTTTAATCTTATGTATTGTAATCGCAACCAAACAATAATCAAATCAAAATGAATATTTCGCAGGTAGGGATTTGCAGATAGCAGATAATACTTTACTCGGGTTGTACATTTCAATTTTCACTCCACAAAGAAACATAGGAACGACCGTGTAAAATTCTTCGTGCTTGGTTGTATTTATTTATATAAATGAATCTATCAAAATATGACTACCTATATTCATCATTCGTAATCAATGGATATTTTCATAAAAACCTTTTTGCAGGTAGGATTTCCTCACATATAGTGTAATCTTTCTTTTAATTCAATTCAAACGGCCTCAGAAATCACGGAGAAACGTTCTATATTTCTAAAATAGTGTTTTTAAAATTCCATTCCTTCAATTTTTATCTAACGTAATCTTGTCATTTCTGTTTCGTTCGGGCAGTAGAAACCCATTTTCATATCCGAGTAGAGAGATAAGACCGAACTTTTCCGTTTTGAAAGTCGAGAATTATTCCATTCTGTCACAATTTCCACGAAGAAACCCGAATGGGTTTCGAGATGAATCGTCTTGAAAACATAGACCTTGCGGCAATTGTATAGAATCACAGAATATATCCGTTCCACTCGGTTTATGCGGGAACAACTAGAAATTGAGTAGCCTCTATTTATGTGCACATCTTTAGAGCTTTATAGAATAATAATAATTTTTTTATTCAACTTTAGTAAAATTCACGGAGGGTGAATCGATGCTGGAGTTGAATTAATATTATTTTGGTTTTTTTTTTGGAAAAAGCACCCACTGCGAATCAATTATATACAGGATGTCCCATATGCGTTGCCTATTATTAACAAATACTTTCCATCGAGTTATTTCGGCTGTTTCTGCTTACGGGTTCTTAATTCGATAAAATATTTTCGATTCATATACAGGGTGTCACATCTGAGTTGCGCATTCCTAGCGCTGACTTTCACCAAAGTTTTCCTCAAGTTTTCGTGGTTTTCCGCGTACGGGAGCTAATTTCAATAAAATGTCATACAGGGTGTGCGATTTACATGTTCTTTTGGTATTTTTGCGCTCTTTCGGTTTTTTGTGCTCCTTCGGGGTTTTAGCCTTCCTTTTTTTTACGCCCTTTCGGTTTTTTCGCGCTCCTCGGGGTTTTTTGGGTTCCTTTGGATTTTTTGCGTTCTTTCGTGTTACTTCGGGTTCATTCGTGTTTTTCGCGTTCTTTCGTGTTCCATCGGGTTCTTTCGTGTTTCTTCCAGTTCTTTCATGTTTTTTCGCTTTCGACGGGGTTTTTTGCGTTCCTTCGAGTTTTTTCGGTTTCCTTTGCGCTTTTTGCAATCTTTCGTGTTCCTCCGCGTTCTTTCGTGTTACTTCGGGTTCTTTGGTGTTTCTTCGAGTCCTTTCATGTTTTTTCGCGTTTTTTCGTGTTTCTTCGGGTTCTTTCGTGTTTTTTCGCGTTTTTTCGCGTTTCTTCCAGTTCTTTCCTGTTTTTTCTCTTTCGACAGATTTTTTTGCGTTCCTTCGGGTTTTCTTGGGTTCCTTTGGGATTTTTGGGATCTTTCGTATTTCTTCACGATTTTTTGTGTTTCTTCGCTTTCTTTCGTGTTTCTTTGCTTTCAACGGATTTTTTTGCCTTGTTTCGTGTTTCTGTGCGCTTTATTGATCTATGGGCCTCATTTATCTATGGTCTATATTGATCTATGGGCTTATGGATCTACTGGCCTATATTGATCTACGGGCTTATTGACCTACGGGCCTATGGATCTACTGGCTTACTAGTGCTCCTAAATTCAATAATTTCTGAGTTGTTTGAGATTTTCTGGATTTATGTAGTACGTAGAGTCAAATTCATAAGGATATTCTGTGAGCATAGAAGATAAATCATCCCATTTATAATTCACAAGTGTCAGATAGGTCTTATTGTTAGTCGTTATGAAATTTTTTGATTTCGCATAATGAATCGTTGCTATTCTAATAATGTGATTTTGGATTTATTTCTTATATTGTATTTTTTCAATTGTATACGCAATACACATTCAAATACACTTAATGATATTGTTTATTTCAAATTGTGGATGACACAAAATGTTGAGTATCCAATGAGAAGTATCCCCATCTTTTTTTACAATTTCTGAAAAGATGTTTCAAACTCCAAATTTTGGAATGTAAGAGCACCTAAAGAATACAAAAAAAAAACAGTTGATGAAATTAATATTTCGACTTATTTCGAAGCGAATGAGAATTCATCTCTTCGATAGGAAACACATTAAATAGATTCGCTACTTCAGTACAACGAATTATGATTATAAATAAATTATGATAATAAAAATAAAAACAAGTTTCAAAACTGAAATTAACAAAATAAATTACCAGGTAAGAGTCTCAATATGGTAACCATTTTGTTCCATACACTTTCGAATACGTTTTGAAACACCTCGGTTAGTCGCTCGCTCAATTTCCTCCCCCTTTAGAGAGTGGAAAGCATCCTCCACACGCCGTATCAAACCTTCTTTGCTTTCAATAGGAGATTCATAGACTATGTTTTTTATTCTACCTCATAAATAAAAATCTAAGGGAGTAAGGCGGGAGATCCTGGGGACCAAAATAGTGAAGAATGGCGTCCGATCCACCGATTACCAAACATTGCATTCAGTTCTTCAGACACCTCGTGCGAACTATGTGCCGGAGCCCCATCCAATTGATAATATGCGGTAGTCGACATACTCAACGGCAGTTCATCCAAAAACTCAGAAACAAAATTTCTCAGGATTTCCAAAAATTTTTTTGTATTTAAATTTTCTTCATAAATGTAGTACCGCACCATTAAAACCGTAATTCCTTATGTAAAAGGTTTGTCGGAGAAGATGAGAAGAATTGAAATAGATACAACATAACGACTGCATTCAAAACTCAACACACTATCAGAGCTAAACTTACAAAAGTTAAGCCTAATAATGAGACACAAAGGACAAAGAACTGCATATATGAATTACCTTATGCGAGTGCGGAAGATCTTACATCGGAGAAACTAAACGCCCTCTGAATGTACGAATAAAAGAACATCAGAAGCTTCTACGAGTACTAGACAGCGACATATCACAGATGAGTATATAACATCGTTCATTTTTCTTTCATGACTTCTGTCATATTGACTTTTTGAAAATTGATAATTTTCAAAAGGTTTCTTACTTTTCTCCTTGATAAAGATAGAAGATGTCTATCGAAACGTCGGAAAACATTACATCCACAATAGATGATGGTAATAGCCCAAACAATCATTCAACACGAGCTCCATCATCAACAATATCTCGTCATCATCGAAGAGGAAATATGTGAAAAGGTCATTCATCTTTTGGATTTCAAAAATATCACCACAAGGTGTTTCAAATTTTGTGTTGAAAATTGTGATCTTAAATTGGCGATAACTTCTGTTTTTCCAATTAGAACCCAATTTTTTTATAACTGTGTTGGATTCTGCGGTCAAAAATAATGAAAGTTTTCTCACATGATTATGCTCCTAAATTCAATAATTTCTGAGTTATTTGAGATTTTCTGGATTTATGTAGTACTTAGAGTCAAATTCTTCGAACCTGATTCATAAGAATAATCGGTGAGCATCACCATCCAATTTATAATTCACAAGTGTCAGACAGGTCTTATTGTTAGTCGTTTTGAAATTTTTTGATTTCACAAATTGAATCGTTGCTATTCTAATAATGATATTTTGGATTTATTTCGTATATTGTATTTTTTCAATTGTATACGCAATACACATGCAAGTGCACTTAATGATACTGTTTATTTCAAATCCATGGTGGATGTCACAAAATGTTGAGTATCCAATGAGAAGTATCCCCATTTTTTTTTACAATTTCTGAAAAGATGTTTCGAACTTTCCAAATTTAGGAATGTAAGAGCCCCTAAAGAATACAAAAAAAGGGCAGTTGATGAAATAAGTATTTCGACTTACATATTTCGAAGCGAATGATAATTCATCTCTTCAATAGGAAACACATTAAATAGATTCGCTACTTCAGTACACTGAATTATGATTATAAATAAATTATGATATAAAAGTACGTTTCAAAACTCAAATCAACAAAATAAATGATCAGGTAAGAGTTTCAATATGGTAACCATTTTGTTCCACACACTTTCGAATACGTCTTGAAACACCTCAATTAGTCGCTCGCTCAATTTCCTTCCCCTTTAGTGAGTGGAAAGCATCCTCCACACGCCGTTTCAAATCTTCTTTGCTTTCAATAGGAGATTCATAGACTATGTTTTTATTCTATTCTACCATATTTTATTCTACCAAACATCGCATTCAGTTCTTCAGACACCTCGTGCGAACTATGTGCCGGAGCCCCATCCAATTGATAATATGCGGTAGTCGACATACTCAACGGCAGTTCATCCAAAAACTCAGAAACAAAATTTCTCAGGATTTCCAAAAATTTTTTGTATTTAAATTTTCTTCATAAATGTAGTACCGCACTTTATTGTTCATCAAAAGAGCAAACTCATTAAAACTAAATTTGTTTTGGGGGTTTCTTTGTCTTTTTCTATTTCATTATTGAATCATGCTTCGTCTGTCCAAATGATCTTTTTCAAAAAATTTTCATCACTTTCAAGTTTTTCTAATATTCCTCTACAAAAATCTCTCCAGAAATGCTGCAAAATGTTATTTCATTGTATGGTAGCTAATGGTGAACAATTTGAATATTCAATTGATTGATGTGAGTTTTTGATAAATTATTTACTTTACTTTGAAAAGTCTTATTTCATAGATCAATACTCCAAATCGTTCTGATACCGTACAGTTGGAGAATGATATTTCAGTGAATGAAACAGCTAGTCGAACATCTGACCCTAGTAGCATTAACACGTACGGTATGACTTCGTTTGCCCAGTGGTAGATGTTTTGCAATTTCAAATACAAGTACGGAAATTTTGGTGTTTCGGAAGCACGAAATGTCAATTATTCGCAAAAAATTAATTTAAGTGTTAAAATTAACTAACGCATGAATATTTCGAGAACTAATGTATAAAATGAAAAAACAATTACTGTGCTGAAATCAGTATAAAAATACCTTTGAATTGAGGTATCGCTCACCCCATCAAGGGCGCTATGCGTCCACACCATTTGACCACTGTGTTAACTGACTGGATGGTTAAATTAAACTAGTTGACCATACTTCAACCAACTCAAATGACAGTTGATCATAGATTTAACAGCTGATTTAAAGATTTCTATGTTGATCAGCCTTTCGGTAATCGACCGTAAAAAACATCAGAAGGTTTATCAAGTGCTGGACAACGATAGGTCGGAGTTAGTACAAGATCCTTTGAATGATAAATTAGAATTATTACTCTTCTATAGCCAAAGAAGTTTACAAGAAGGAGAAAAAAAGATGTAGCCTTCATAAAAATAGCTTCATGATTGCCCGATCAATAAAGATGACGGTGATTTGAAGGTCAATCGTTCGTTTTTATTCGAAGAAGTTTTCAACCACAGATGAAAACAAATTATATAACTTCCTCACATCTGTGATAATATTGAAAGTTTATGATAATTGAGGAATTTTCAAACATTCTGTTTAGAAAGTTTATTCGCCTCGAAAACGATAGAAAATGTCTATCGAAACATTGGTAGAAAAGAGAACTATAATAGATCATGGATAAAGCCCAAATAATTATTTTACATAAATGGTATTTCATCTATGTAAACTATATTTCACGATTCCTTTAGAGTGTAAACTTTCATACCTTCAATTAGAACTTCTTATACCTACCGAAATTATGAATTACAGGGTCTTTGTAGAATGAATTCAAGATCACTACTTGTTTTTTTATCAATAATTCCTTATTGCTCATAAGGTTGTCCTATTAATTCATCCGCTAATTATCTGTGTGGCAATGCACCTGTGAATAATTGTCCTAACGCAAAATTGTGTCAATAACTTCGCGGTCTTTCTAAATGCACTGGTAATGGATTAATTGCATTCAAAACTATTTAAATACATTGACGATGATCATTATTATATGATTAGTGCTCGGCAATGCCGATATTAGTTTTGTGATGTTGCCTTGCAGAGTTCCTTGTTCATGGATATTGGTTTGTCGAATCATAAAATGAGGTTGAATCCACCAAGTTTGGCTGAGGGCTTCTTTACTGATTTCACTATCGAAAACTTCACTCCATACAAAATCGTTTTCCAGATAATCAACAATTGATTTTTCTTTAGGAATATGGCCAATTTATCACCATTAACTAATCTTCAGGGTGTCCAAAAAATACCACGCAAAAGTGACACTGGAAATAGATTGGCATTAGGTCTATCAGATAGCATCAACATGACCTCAGTAAGAGGCTGCTTGCTGGTTTTCGAGATATCACCACTTTTGTATATTTTTTAAAAATCTCCAGTTTTCGGTCTTTTATCGCCTAGTATTGCTAGAAATTATATCAAACTCATGTTTTTTTTTTATCTAGGCTATCCTGAATAGTTGCTTTAAACAATGAAGTAATAACTTCACCGAGAACTAGAACAAAATCCTTCAAAAAATGTCTAACTTTTTATGCCGAAGTTAAATAGTTAATTTAAGTTTGACTGACTGCTGTGAAAAAAAATTATATCAGACTGAATTGACAAATAATCTTAAAAACTATGCAGTAGTATGATGAATATTAAGCCTTTGGGCAATCTCACGGTGGCTAAACCCTACCTCACTCAACGTTCCATTTTTAACGCAATAATGCTCACTTAGATGGTTTGCTGAAGGCATTTAAATAAACTTTCAACACAATAAAAAAGCGAAAATAAATTAAGAAAAACAGGTAAAACTGAACGCAAAACAGTGCAACAATTATTGAAATTAATGATTATTGACAAAAACAATTTATTTGTTGACAGTGACAACTGTAAACCCCAATACTACTCGACTGAAAATATTCATTGTCAATATATTCTATGAAATGCAAGATGTTATAACAATGTGAATATCTCTGGAAGATTACAAGTTGAATTGCTTTCTAAAGAAGCAAAATACTCAGGAAACATCAGGTAACATCTCTGTATAGATTTTAGAAGCGTCATGTCTTGCCCACAGAAGACGTTAAACTGTAATGAAAAACCCGAAAATTTAAACTCCCTGTACAGCATGGTGCATTTCTTTTTAGAATACCTCATTGTAGTATGATGTTACTGCAACTCAGTGTTATTGGTTGCATTCATTTATTTTCTATTCCAAAATGCTTGTTCGTTTCGTGCGGCCCACGTATGTTCATTTCTTTCTCTATGGACGTATATTTACGTATGGACATATGTTGGAGCATATGACAGTGCCAGACGAAGGAAGTACGAAATAGTAGTAATTCGAATACACACGTCGACGCTCGTTCGATGCAGTGCAGGACTTTTCTTCGTTTCTTCGCAATTTTTCTAGTTGATTTCTACCATTTAAAACTCTGGTGAAAAAGTGACTGTTCTGGCTCGTGAGTGACACGTTCAGCCGTGCTGTAAAACCAACAGGTAGGCAATCGTCGATACTCCAACATTTCGTATTCGGTCATTTTTTCTCACCGGAATTTCATTATTAATTTCTCTTCTTATTCATTTGATATCAAAGGCCGTGTCGTGCCATTTTGGTCCTTCTTGAGCCGCATATTTTCGAACCGCATTTTGGAATTTTTTTCATTTCGTTTTTTTCATTTGCATTTATTTCATTCGGTCAATGTTCATCTAACCTCAAAACTTGACAAGATATCGAACACATTCATAAATTCTTTAATTGCTGATATTTCTGCGCATGTTGGAGAATTTGGCTTTCATTTTCGGAACATAGACAACTCTTCGTTTGTTTTTCTCATCTATGCTCATAACCTTGATTCAAAACATAAACAAAGATTGACATTCTTGTTTTTGTTTATTTATATTTCATTATTTTCATTTGTTTATTTTCAACTCGATTTTCAATTCTATAGATTCAATCTTAATTATTTACTTTATTAATTAATTTAGTTCTTTTTCAATCGGTTAGTCTATTTACTCTTTTTCAAAATTACTCAAAACAAAATTCATATTGTTTTCTGCAGTATACCTTGAATAATAATAATGGCGACAAAATTGAAACAACTCAAAGCTCGTCGTCAAATTGTTATTGATGATCTCGAGGAAATTCTCAATTTAGCACAATTCGCTGTCACTGATGAAAGTCTCCATGTTAGATTCAAATTAAGATGTGAAATACTTGACGATATTCTCGTGGACTTTCAAAATTTACATACGTCAATTGTCTCTATGATAGTGTCTTCCGAAGAACCCGAATTGAACACTGAGAAGGTTATTCGAACAGCCTTTATGGATAATTATTACACCATCAGAACAACTTATGTTAATTTATTTCCTGTAGTAAACATTCCAGTAAAAACCAAGACAGTTGCTCTATTAGTTCGCCAAATGTTAAACTTCCAAAGATAGTATTGCCCATTTTCAATGGGAATTATAAAGAGTGGCCTACTTTTTCGATATGTTCCAAAGTTTGGTACATGAAAATTCTAACTTGAGTCAAATAGAAAAGTTTCAATACCTCCTTAGTTCACTTTCTTCTCATGCTTTAAATTTAGTTAAAGGATTTCCATTGACTGCTGAAAATTATGAAAGCGCTTTTCAGACATTGGCGGAAAGATATCAAAATAAAAGACTTCGCTAATACATGTTGGAAGGAAATCTGTAATGTTCCAAAGCTACAGGGTGATTCAGCTAAAGACCTTAGGCGAATTCTAGAAGTTTTTGCGGAAAACTTATCGGTATTAAGGAATTTAGGTTTACTCGTTGACCAGTGGGACTTTGTTTTATTTCACATTCTCATTCAGAAATTAGATTCAGCAACGATCAAACGTTTTGAATTACAAGAATGTTCAACAGATTGTAACATCCTAGGTTTTCCTTCATACAAAAATCGTAGTTCCATTTCACCCTATGTTGAGACGCCACTGGCCTCACGTACATCGAAGGAGAAAAGAGAGTTGATTGTCAAAATACATTCGATGGATAGAAACGTGAAGTTAGCGCGTTTTGCGACTGCGTGTCAGGGGAACCGGCGAAAGGAAGAAAAGGGAAGATGGTGTGGATTATTATCAGTTTACTGCTGAGCGAATTAAGTGCCTTTTTCGAAAGTTTTAACATAGGTGTTTAGTGAAGTGCTTGTGTGAGTGCAAAACCGAAGCCATTGCTACATTGAGTGTCGCTCGAGTCTATTTTTCAGGTAGAATTCAGATTAATTTAAATATTATGAACGACTAAACGTTTACTAACCTTTTTTGTTGGTAAACAACATTGGTATTCTCATTGTTTCAGGAAATTTAGTGTTTTCATATATAGGCCATTATTATAGATTGTTTCCTTAATTATTGTTTAATTCAATGATGTATTATTAGGTTGTGTTTGGGCATTTGTCGTTAATACTGTTGTCTTATGAATGTAATTCCTTTGTTCACATCATGCTTTGTTTGATTTCATATAACTATTTCCTTTGTTTCACATAATGCTTTGTTTAACTTCATATAACTAATTCCTTTGTTCACATAATGCTTTGTTTAACTTCATATAACTAATTCCTTTGTTCACATAATGCTTTGTTTGATTCATATAACTATTTCCTTTGTGCACTTAATACTTTGTTTGATTCTTGTAACTCCTTATAGCATGTGATTCCATCATGTTCGATATTATTGCCTTTGCAGTTCAGGTGTCTACCATAACAACGAATGCCTTATTTTACAGCTTTCTACAATGTGTTATTGGAGTGTAACAGATCAGCTTTATTTACTGTACCCTATGGTACCATAGGAATTGCCAATCTCTCTGTAGTTCTGAGCCTGTGATTAAGCAGGAACGTATGGAGACCTCCACTAGTGGTAGTACTAGTATGGTCGATATGGAATAATGGATGTAACCAGTGTATGTAGCACTCTGGTGTTATATCGAAGGTTAACGTTGTTAAGTTACCTCTACGTCATGTTATCATTATGTATGTCTTGTACTGTTGTTCTTGGTCATTTTACTGTGTAATGTACTTGCCTTACTAGCCATGGTTATTGTTGTGTATATTTCGTACTGTGTTAACTTATTCTTCTTACTGTCGGGATGTACCTTGTTGTCGTTATGTATATTTCCTTCGGTTGATTATGTAGATTTTCTGCTTTCATTATTTATATTGCTTATGATCGTTTACTTATACCTGTCTCTGCTATTTATGTCCATAATGCATTGTGGTTCTTATTATTTACTTGTGATTGATATTCTATGAAGATTTGTTGTTTATTTATGCCATGATCTCGTACTGCTATTTATTTATCTATATGCTCGTATTACATGATATTTCATTTAGGGGTCTCGAGATTGTGGACCATTCCTATACTGTTGTATGAGATTTCTTAGGTTCCTGGATCGAAGGCCTTGAAGGGCCGGTCCCAGACGCCTTAAGGTAGGGACCGTTACCATCATGTGCTATAAGGCATGAGAGAATATACCTTTTTATATCAACCATGAAACTTTCTGTCATTTTTTCAGAGCCGCCGCTGGACCTCCATGACCTTCCCGTGTTCCCAATTCCTTAGCTCATACAATATTATAGTTATGGCTCACATACCCTGGGGCCGTGGCCATGACGATGGTCATAATTAGTCATTTACTTATTTGCCATGATTATTATCCTGTTGCATTATTGAAGTATACATTTGCTATGATTATTAATTCTTGCTGTACCATTGAAGCTGCTATATTTACCATGTTACTATACTCTTGTATTATGGAAGTTGCTCTGATTATCCTGATTATCGTCTGTGCTGTATTGTTATAGTTTCTTTTCCTGGATTGTTATACTCACCTTTGCTAACTGTTAATATCTCATCATTTAGTTTTAAACAAGTGACCAAACACCACCTAAAGGGGTTTATGCCTGAGGCTTTCCCCTATATTTTTTTAGACCCTTAATAAATAGCTGATTGTCTGGGTCTAACTGTTGTGTTTTATTTACCATCTTTGTTTCCCAATTATTTTCACTAATCTCAATTATCACGAACTTGAATTATTACGTAAACATAACGTAGAGTCCTACCCTTGCTAGACGATCACATTAAATGGCCAAGTCTTTGTATCTGGAGTCATTCAGACTCCAGTGCCGTAGTTAGTTTTGAAAATGATATTTGTCATTCTTTTCGAAAGAAAAAAGTGGCAAATGTTACAGTGGTGCCGTGACCAGGATAATTGAGAGATGTGAAATGTGGAGACATCGAGAGGTAGATTGAACCAAACTTAGTAAATTTGTGAAGTGTAATACTGTCTGGGGTGCCTCACAGTTATATATGACTAAGGGGCGTCCTGAACGAGCTTCATAACACTGATTTCCTAGAGTTATACACATTTACTGCCGAGAATCTATTTTACAGATTAAACCAATAATTCTAAAAGGGAGATCAAAATGCAGTCACCTGATGGAGGCCATAACACCACGATGCCCAGTGAAATGCAAGCCCTGCGAGAGGATATGGAGAAACAACGTCGTTGCCTAGCTCGAGTGTTGGAGCGCCTAGACTCGCTTGTGACCTGCGCAGACAGGCGAACCGACACACTATTACCACCAACTGAGCAGGAACCCCCAAGATCCAACACGTCATCGCCAATTATTGGGCTATCCTCAGTGAACAGAGCCACTAGAGACCATACCCCTTTGGATGCCGAACCTGCAGCACAGAATCCAGGTAATGCAGAGTCCCAACAAGCTCTGGTAAAACTATTACAGAGACCCCAGAACCAGGCAGGACCACCCCTCCCACATTCAGAGATCCTGAAACCCGCCAACCAGCCAGGTTCTTACAAGACCTGGAAGAGTACTTCCAATTGGCAAATTCCAGTGAGGAAGAACGATTGCCGATTGTCATTAGGTCCTTGAGAGGAAAAGCTGCCGAATGGAGGTCCTTTTATGGCAGAGACTGGCGATCATACGAAGACTTCCGAAAGGCATTCTTGATAACCTACTGGTCAGAAGACCAACAATTTGAGGAAAGATTGAGGTTAAGTCAGCAACAATATGACCCAAAGCGCGATGAGGGTCAGGCTACCTACTTTGGCGCCAGGCAAATCTGTATAAGCTGTTCACCCCACCCGTTACAGAGTATACTATACAGAGGGAGATTATGAAAGGATTCCCCATGGCGGTGGAAGCACGATGGAACCTACTCCCAAACCCTACCCTGGTTGAGACCGCTCGATTCCTAGAGCGGGAAGATGAGATGCTGAGACGGAGGAGGGACAAAGGGGGAAAACCACCGACCAAAGTCATCAAAACAACAACTCATGGTAGGCGACATCCGTACCCACCTGAGGAACAAAGAGGGTCTAGATGGTCGGAAAACTAGAACGGAATGGCTGCAAGGGCAGCCACCCCCGCACAAGAAAAAAAAAAAGACCCCATAAACAAAAGGAAAAGTTTAGTTTGTTAAAGAGAGAATCCTGCTGGAAATGCGGAGAAGTGCATGCCAAACGGGATTGCTTTACTCTATGTTTTGGTTCCTGGCCAGCTGTGAGAGAAGGAACTGTTAATACTGTCCTAAACAATAGGGTTGATAAACCTCAAAATGATTACTGTACCCATATTCAAAGGGGCGTTAACGTGGTCCATCCAGTAGTTACCACCAAAAAAGAGTTCCCTGAACTATTAGAAATGCTACCTACGAACTGATACCTACATAAATGAGAGAAAACATCTCATGCTTTGTTATAAGAAGATCTTGAAGTTCGCTCCCACATTAGGTAGCACATGTGATCAAACTTCAAAGGGGCGACTGTAACATCCTAGGTTTTCCTTCATACAAAAAAATCGTAGTTCCATTTCACCCTATGTTGAGACGCCACTGGCCTCACGTACATCGAAGGAGAAAAGAGAGTTGATTGTCAAAATACATTCGATGGATAGAAACGTGAAGTTAGCGCGTTTTGCGACTGCGTGTCAGGGGAACCGGCGAAAGGAAGAAAAGGGAAGATGGTGTTGATTATTATCAGTTTTACTGCTGAGCGAATTAGGTGCCTTTTTCGAAAGTTTTAACATAGGTGTTAAGTGAAGTGCTTGTGTGAGTGCAAAACCGAAGCCATTGCTACATTGAGTGTCGCTCGAGTCTATTTTTCAGGTAGAATTCAGATTAATTTAAATATTATGAACGACTAAACGTTTACTAACCTTTTTTGTTGGTAAACAACATTGGTATTCTCATTGTTTCAGGAAATTTAGTGTTTTCATATATAGGCCATTATTATAGATTGTTTCCTTAATTATTGTTTAATTCAATGATGTATTATTAGGTTGTGTTTGGGCATTTGTCGTTAATACTGTTGTCTTATGAATGTAATTCCTTTGTTCACATCATGCTTTGTTTGATTTCATATAACTATTTCCTTTGTTTCACATAATGCTTTGTTTAACTTCATATAACTAATTCCTTTGTTCACATAATGCTTTGTTTAACTTCATATAACTAATTCCTTTGTTCACATAATGCTTTGTTTGATTTCATATAACTATTTCCTTTGTGCACTTAATACTTTGTTTGATTCTTGTAACTCCTTATAGCATGTGATTCCATCATGTTCGATATTATTGCCTTTGCAGTTCAGGTGTCTACCATAACAACGAATGCCTTATTTTACAGCTTTCTACAATGTGTTATTGGAGTGTAACAGGTCAGCTTTATTTACTGTACCCTATGGTACCATAGGAATTGCCAATCTCTCTGTAGTTCTGAGCCTGTGATTAAGCAGGAACGTATGGAGACCTCCACTAGTGGTAGTACTAGTATGGTCGATATGGAATAATGGATGTAACCAGTGTATGTAGCACTCTGGTGTTATATCGAAGGTTAACGTTGTTAAGTTACCTCTACGTCATGTTATCATTATGTATGTCTTGTACTGTTGTTCTTGGTCATTTTACTGTGTAATGTACTTGCCTTACTAGCCATGGTTATTGTTGTGTATATTTCGTACTGTGTTAACTTATTCTTCTTACTGTCGGGATGTACCTTGTTGTCGTTATGTATATTTCCTTCGGTTGATTATGTAGATTTTCTGCTTTCATTATTTATATTGCTTATGATCGTTTACTTATACCTGTCTCTGCTATTTATGTCCATAATGCATTCTGGTTCTTATTATTTACTTGTGATTGATATTCTATGAAGATTTGTTGTTTATTTATGCCATGATCTCGTACTGCTATTTATTTATCTATATGCTCGTATTACATGATATTTCATTTAGGGTCTCGAGATTGTGGACCATTCCTATACTGTTGTATGAGATTTCTTAGGTTCCTGGATCGAAGGCCTTGAAGGGCCGGTCCCAGACGCCTTAAGGTAGGGACCGTTACCATCATGTGCTATAAGGCATGAGAGAATATACCTTTTATATCAACCGCGAAACTTTCTGTCATTTTTTCAGAGCCGCCGCTGGACCTCCATGACCTTCCCCGTGTTCCCAATTCCTTAGCTCATACAATATTATAGTTATGGCTCACATACCCTGGGCCGTGGCCATGACGATGGTCATAATTAGTCATTTACTTATTTGCCATGATTATTATCCTGTTGCATTATTGAAGTATACATTTGCTATGATTATTAATTCTTGCTGTACCATTGAAGCTGCTATATTTACCATGTTACTATACTCTTGTATTATGGAAGTTGCTCTGATTATCCTGATTATCGTCTGTGCTGTATTGTTATAGTTTCTTTTCCTGGATTGTTATACTCACCTTTGCTAACTGTTAATATCTCATCATTTAGTTTTAAAACAAGTGACCAAACACCACCTAAAGGGGTTTTATGCCTGAGGCTTTCCCTATATTTTTTAGACCCTTAATAAATAGCTGATTGTCTGGGTCTAACCGTTGTGTTTTATTTACCATCTTTGTTTCCCAATTATTTTCACTAATCTCAATTATCACGAACTTGAATTATTACGTAAACATAACGTAGAGTCCTACCTTGCTAGACGATCCCATTAAATGGCCAAGTCTTTTTGTATCTGGAGTCATTCAGACTCCAGTGCCGTAGTTAGTTTTGAAAATGATATTTGTCATTCTTTTCGAAAGAAAAAGTGGCAAATGTTACAAGATATTCCGTCGTTTGTCAATTTGCGAAATTTCCTGACAAATCAGTGTATAGCCTTGGAGGCAGTAGCTCTTTCTCTTCCGTCGAAAACTCATTCAGTTTCGAATTCTCAAGTTTTGAAATCTAGTTCTCTCTCAACGAATAAACGAAATTCGACTCTTCTCGTTCAAACGGAAACTGAATCATTCAAGAAACGTTTAACCTGTAATTATTGCAAGTTGGCTCATAATATTTACAAATGTCCATCATTTTTGGAACAAACTGTTCAAGATCGGTTCAAGATTGTGAAGAACAAAATTGGTGTATCAATTGCCTCCATTCTGGACATAAGATTAACAATTGTTCTTCAAGGTCAAATTGTCGTACTTGCCACGCAAAGCATCATACCCTGTTGCACATGCGCAATAATGCGGATAATGATGCTTCAACAGAGACGTTTCATTTCAATGCTGCAAATTCATCGGATTCAGGCTCAGTTCAAGTTTTAACCAATGTTTCTTCAAATTCTACCGTTCTCTTGGCAACCGCTGAGGTCGAAATTCGTGATGCTTGGGGTAGATATCAGAAGGTCCGAGTTCTGTTAGATGGAGGCTCTCAAATAAATATTATAACTCAATCGTGTGTAAATAGATTAGGCTTGAAAATTTGTGAAGCTTCATTTTCGATAAATGGAATTTGTGAAAGCTCATCTTCTGCTAATTGCAGCACTGAATGTACTATTCGTCCATCAGGTCAAATAAATCCATCATTTACATTCGATGCAGTCGTGATTCCGAAGATTTGTGCGGAAATGCCGAGTTCTTTCGTAAATTATTCGTTTTGGAATTGTGTCCATAACAAGAAGTTAGCAGATCCGAACTTTTCCATTCCGAAATCAATAGACCTTCTCCTCGGAGCGGATATATTCTCTTTAATAATTCGACCGGGTCGTATCGAGGGTAACGGTTTAGAACCAACAGCACTTGAGACAGTGTTTGGTTGGGTTTTCATGGGAAAGATTCAATCACCTAACATATCAGTTAACAATTTTCATTTGTCATTGTCTGAATCAGGTTTAAACTCCTCGTTGAAAAGATTTTGGGAGCTTGAAGAAGTTTCAGAGAATGTCATTGTATCGCCAGAAGATCAATTTTGTGAGAACTTATACGCTCAGAACTATTCTAGAAATACATCTGGACGGTACACTGTGGCATTACCATTTAAACCTGATCAGTCAACACTTTCTTTCGGTGACACATATTCTCTCGCACTACGTCGTTTTTTATCCCTTGAACGTAAACTTATTAAAAACCAGAATATATACAGGGAATACTCTACTTTCATGCAGGAATATTTAGAAAAAGATCATATGTCATTGATTTCTACTAGTTCGGATTATGAAAATACTTTTATATCCCTCACCATTGTATAATCAAACCAAACAGTCCATCCACAAAGTTGAGGGTTGTTTTCGATGCATCAGCTCATGTACCTGGTCATTTATCTTTAAATGATGCTCTATTGATAGGTCCTAAAATACAAATGGATATTATTGCCATTTTGATGAACTTTCGTGTTCATCGGTTCGTTTTCACAGTTGATATCAAACAACTGTATCGTCAAATATTAGTCAAAATTCTCGGTTTGAGGTGGTTTCCATCGTCGGACGAATTTTCTTATTTTGCGGAAACTACTGTGCAGGTATGTACCAAACGTACCATACTTTCAGAACTTTCTCAAATTTTCGACCCTTTGGGGTTCCTTTCTCCATTTGCTTTTCTTGCTAAACATTTGATCCAGCATCTTTGGACATTCGGTTTGCAATGGGATGATACACTTCCAGACGATGTCAGCCGTCGCTGGAATCAGTGTAAATCCGAATTAACCGAATTGGGTGAATTAAAGATACCTCGAAACTTGCATCGAAACCATTTTATCGTTGCGAACTTCATGGTTTCGGAGATAGTAGTGAGCGTGGTTGCGCAGCCGCGGTATATTTCAGGTTTTTCAATTATGACGGCTCCATTGACATCTCTTTCGTAGGTGGTAAATCAAAGGTCTCCCCATTGAAGAGAATTTCACTTCCACGACTGGAATTGTGTGCTTGTCTCTTATTATCAAAACTCATTAATGTGGTTTCCTCTGTTTACCAATCAGCCTTTACAATAGATGACATTTTTGCTTGGTCTGATTCAATGGTAGCTCTAACATGGATTAAGTCTTCTCCTCATCGATGGAAGACATTTGTAAGCAATCGTACTACTCAAATTCAGGACTTAGTTTCAACAGAAAATTGGTATCATGTTCAATCGAAAGACAATCCAGCTGATTGTGCTTCACGCGGCTTAACGCTAACCGAACTGTTGAACTGCTCTTTGTGGTGGACAGGCCCTGTCCAAGGTTCAAAGGGTGGTAGCTTACATTTTCAGATTCGTTAACTTCATAAAGAACTCTAAAGCTCCTAGGATATATAGATTTTCCGCAGTTCATATCAAAGATGCACTTTTCTCCATTATAAAGCAGGTTCAACGGGTTGTGTTCAAGGAACAGATCGATAATCTCATCTCGGGAAATCCCATATCTAAATTACTTCGAAAATTGAATCCATTTATTGGAGAAGATGGTGTTCTCAGGGTGGGCGGTCGTCTGTCTTTTTCTGATCTGGCTCTTGATCACAAACACCCAGCTTTGCTTCCTTCATCTCATCGTCTTACTGGGCTCCTTATTCAGCATTTCCACAAAATATGTCTGCATCCAGTTGCCCAGACTTTACAGTTCCTTCTGTCTCAACAGGTCATACAGGAGTTTTATACAGTCCACTTAGAGATTGAGTCTGTGCTCAATTCTCGCCCTCTATGTCCGCTTAGTAATGATCCGAATGACATATCTGCACTGACACCAGGACATTTTCTGATAAAATAGCTAGAGTAGCTACTGTTCGGACTACTCAAGGTGTACTGCAGAGATCAGTGGTTAAATTATGTCCATTACCTCTCCAATAGTTATGACATATGTTGATGTATATATGTATATATTTTTTTCGCTTTATGTTCGATATCTTTTCAATTTTATATTTGCTTTTTTTTTTGTTTCATAAAATATTCTATTTTAGGTGGGCGGTTATGTTACTGCAACTCAGTGTTATTGGTTGCATTCATTTATTTTCTATTCCAAAATGCTTGTTCGTTTCGTGCGGCCCACGTATGTTCATTTCTTTCTCTATGGACGTATATTTACGTATGGACATATGTTGGAGCATATGACAGTGCCAGACGAAGGAAGTACGAAATAGTAGTAATTCGAATACACACGTCGCGCTCGTTCGATGCAGTGCAGGACTTTTCTTCGTTTCTTCGCAATTTTTCTCGTTGATTTCTACCATTTAAAACTCTGGTGAAAAAGTGACTGTTCTGGCTCGTGAGTGACACGTTCAGCCGTGCGTAAAACCAGGTAGGCAATCGTCGATACTCCAACATTTCGTATTCGGTCATTTTTTCTCACCGGAATTTCATTATTAATTTCTCTTTCTTATTCATTTGATTTCAAAGGCCGTGTCGTGCCATATGATATGTGGCAATAAAAGAGCTACAACTAAAAAAACATTCAAATCGGACAAATGGTTCGAAGACATTCATGGCTAACGCATAAAATACAAGAGTTGACAAAATGTTGAATGTCTCTGGACGATTCGAAGATAAATTGTTTTTCGTACTTCCGGGCGTGAAGTGACAACTTCACTCCCTTGTGACAGGTACTAAAGTGTCACATTTAATCCCTCCGGGATTAAATATTGACGAACACCCGGAACGATCAAATCACAAACAAACGAATTTAAGGGATATTTTATTGAAAAATACAATTAATTAGAATGGTAATTAACGTTAATATTCAAATTAATATTGTGACAGTTCGTCATATTGACCAGTCTTTCCTGGGTTAATGCAGCAGGTAACTGACGAGTAACAGATAGGTCCTTATCATATTGAACTGGTGTTTGTTTCGAAGATCCTGCGGAAACAGGAAGCGAGAATGAGGACTGTGGCATAACTATAGTGGACGAATCGGCGACTTGACCAAATATTTTATCAGAAATTTTCTGTTTTTTAATAGACGATTCAATATATCCCTCGGCCACGTTGGAGGATTTCCATCCTCCATGTCTCTTCAGCACGTCTATTGTTGCTCCCGAATCAGCTAACAAAGACGCAGATGTGCGTCTAAAACAATGTCCCGTATAAGACGACGCATTTTCTAATTTCAAGAAAGCTGCTATTTGCCGTGGAAATGTACCAAACATGTTTTTTCCTACTACTCGCGTAGTACATTCTTTGTTGATGTATTAAACAAAAAATTTTGAATTAGGTGTCCCTGTCTTTCGCAATGCCACATATTTTCGAAATATCGCCACAAAACTGATGGCACTGTTTTCTGAATTTTTGATCACAAAATTTCGGTCAATCTTATTTTTGGTGTTTCTAATCGCAATTAGGAAGGAATCGCCCAAATCTCTCACATCGTCGATTTCTGAATCAACCAACTCTTTTCCCACGACAAGCTCCGCAACGCCCAAAATAAGAGCAACCTACAAAAAAATTGATTTCTTAAAATTTCTGAATATAAACACACTTCCAAATTTACCTTAAGCATTAAATATTTATCATCCGGAGCCTCCCGTAAGAACTGATCTACCTGCTCAGACGTGAGAATTCTTGACTTCTTTGGCTTAAATCCCCCATTTCTTCTCTTCAAAAAAGCTAATAATTTTGGAAATTTACTTATATCAATATCTTCTCTAATGTTAATAACCGATTTCAGCATTGAGTAATGTGCCTAGAGAGTTGAGGCACAAACCGCTTTTGATTTATCATTGAAGTAGACTAACAGCACATTTTCAGTAGGTTGTCTCACATTTTTTAAGCGGCACCACTTTTTAAAAGCACCGTACTGCTGCTCGTATAGTTTTCTAGATTTCGGTGGTAACAATTCTTCTTCTACTTCGGCTGCTCTTTTATCAATATTAGATACACCTTCTTCACTCATGATACCAATAATTATCAATAACAATGTTTCTTTACAATGACACTAGTAATGACAATGTTTCTAAATTATAATTGTCACAACGCAATGTTACTATGGTAACTTATTTTAAAGACAGTTTATGAAATGAGTTGAAGAGAGAAAAAACTGATTGAAATAATTAATAAAATCATACCGGAAGTACGAAAAGTATCGTATATACCTTTATGACTGAAGTACATTTAATCCTTCAGGTAAATTATACATATACACATACGGATACTAAAAAAATCTTCGTTGAGGAGGAACAATAAAAGTTATGTATTAATTGATTATCTAATTAGTAAAATTTATGGTTTAGCTTGTTATGTTAAAAATTGTTGATTCACAATATCGAGTTAATCCAAAAGGCTAATTTGAGGAAGTTTTCTTTATCTCTTTCAAATTTTGTATTTTTGATATTCAGTTCTTTTTTTCTGCTTTTGTCTTTTTATTTCCAGATTCGATGTGGGCACCTTGAAGAAGTCTCTGTTTCCATCAATAGAAGATCACTCTTGAAGAAAGAAATCCCAAATATATTTCAGCTTATTTTTGTACTTTCACACTTAGGCGGGGAGCCAGGGTTTTTTTACGGGGTTTTTTCCTAGGCTTTTATGTGATACGCCGAATTGTATGACACCCCGTCACTAACCCCTGATCTGTATGCTTTATTGTTTGCTAACGAAATATTGTAAGCCAAAAGTTCAAAAGAATATATATATATATATATATATACTTTACCTCCAGGATTAAATGTACTACTTCAGTCCCAAGTGTATATAATATACTATTTTAAAAAAACAAAACACTGAAGAGATACTGGGCCACAACGCTTCAGTGTTTTATATGCCTCAGCAACCTGGCATTGCCTATAGAAGAAGTTAAAATTTGACTAAAAAACATGACATTATTTAAACGCCCTGTACAACATGAAGATTTTATTTTTTGGACTTTTGTTTAATGGAGGAAATGTGACAATAACAGAGCTACAATTGAAAAAGTAAAATTGAAATCCGACCAAAAATTGAGAAGATAACAATTGTTAAAGTTTAACGAAATTTTAGGTGGTGCGCTAATTTTGTCCATCAGTACATTAGCAAGAAGTAAATGAAAAATTTTTAGGTGATTCTGCTATTACATGTCAGAGACCGCAGATGGAAAGAAATTCAGGTGAGGTCAAGACAACGCTGCTCCATTCTCTGCTTGACAATTTGAGGTCACATGTTCTAGAAGACAAACGTTGACACCTCTGTATCGAAAATAAATACGCAAATTGAGAAAATTTGTGAGTGTCAGTATTAGGTTTTTCATATTTTTTATTGTTCATTACTCTTCATTGCACTAAAAATGGTTCGTAAGTGTGAATGTTGTAGTAAAGACAGGAATTTTAATCCGAATTTATCGTTCCATAGATAAGCGTAATGCTAGAATCGAAGTATTCAGTTATGTACATGCTCAGTAGCGTAGAAAGTTTTGATAGGGAAGTTTTCAATGAGATTATTATAAGATAAAATGAAGTTTTCTTGAATTAAGAATCCCAGATGACAAGGAAAAAGAAGAATTTGGGCTTCGCTGTTGGGATGGTCAAGTATTTTCCCAAAAAAAGCAATATTCATGTGTTCAGATCATTTTGACCCTGAAGATATTGGGACCAGAGTAAATGGAAAAAGATTTTATGCGGTGTTGCCGGGTGACGTTTCACAAGAGACTTTCAATAAGGGAGTCAAAACAAATCGACATTTTACAAAGGAATGCTTTGTCTATCTCATATAGTCTAAGTTCCTACTACGCACATAAGGGACTTATCCGCGCGTTAATACTACTCGAGGTTGAGCTTGGCTTCATTTATCTAACTGTAAATGCATGCGGAAAGAAATAACTTCGCTCACTTGTCAGGAAAGTAACTATTACTTTTTCAATTAACTTACTCCAACATTTCCTGCGAATGTCTCTTTCGGCACAACACGCAACTACACCGCTCTTGTTGATATTGACAGAACTGGCTTTGGAACTCAGTAGACTATCCTCTGTGTTCATCCTGCTGACATCGTCTTCCGGAGATGTTCGTCCACCTTCCACCTCAAATGAATCATCACTGCTTTGGAATGCCATATTAACGTATTTCTGATATCGATTTTTTTGCACCTCTGAGGTCGATTTCGATAACTTGATTATTCAGCCAGTAAGTAAACAATTTGCATATTTCTTTGGTTTCTTGTTACTGGTCGTTAAAACATTTGAGTATTGTTACGTAATGGAAAGGCACTTTACCGGTTATAATCCACCGTTGAACTTGGACTGGTGGTCCTGACCTGGAAAATAAATGTTTTGGTATCAGACGCTCACGTTTTGTCTAGAGATGTCTTGTTTCATTAAATTCAATGGAGTTGGGTAAATTTGAATTGGGAGATTTTTTGGTTTGAACCTTCTTCGTACAGAGGATGATCTTCAACTGAAATTATTTGAATCTATTTCCACTTTATTTTGATGATCTTATAACAAAGGTGAGGTTTGACTTCTACTATTTTTGAGGTATTGGCAAAACAAGAAAGGAGGTTTCTGAATATTATACAGGGTGATATTTTTAAGTGTTTCATTAGTCGTTTTCGAGGAAGGAATTGTAATATAGACTCAAGATTTTGGATTTTCGTTTTAGAGTACATGAACTTTAATTGTGAAATATTTTCAAGAAGAATCTGCTTCCGGTTTCACCGGAAACGAATCTAACTTCGTTATTTCAATGGCAACACCCGGTATGTTTATACATATTCGAATTTTTCGTTCAATTCTTCACTGATTTGATGTGTGATATGTGCAACCACTCAAGCGGTTCTTGAATTACAGCCTGATTAACAAAATCTTTGAAAAGAAGGTTGTCACAAATTAGTGTCCATATTTTCAAAATCCCTCATTACAAGAATTTCTTTTTGCAAAAGTGGAACAAAAGAAAGCACCTACGCTGATACTGTTTCTTGTATAACTTATGAGGAAATATTATACAGGGTGTCTGAGAAAGGGCCTCAAAGTGAGCCTCAATAAAACTATGAAATCTTACTTTTTTTCAAATGGCAACCCTATAATTTTGTAATTCCGATCGATGGCTCGTCAAAAACTAGTTAGGGTATTCCGACCATTTCAAGCCTCTAAAATCAGTAGTTTTGCCGTTATTGAATAAAATTCGAATGCCTATACTGCCGGCCAGCCGGACAGACTCAACTTTCACCAAGGATTCTTCATCGGGGAGTCGAACCCAATCGATTGAGACCATTTTCGGCTCGATATTCGAAAATTACAGACATTTCGGCAAAATGATAGGCACTCTATTCGGGTGAACAAGAGCGCCAAAAGAGTGTTTAATCGCAACCTTCTTCAATTCTGGATGATGATTTCCTTATGAATGGGCGTAGCTGACTTCCTACATCAGAAGATCTGAAAAATCGTCACTTGCACCACAAGACCCGATACGCAGAATTCTCCTTCAAGAAATCCATACGGATACTTATAAAAACGTCGTCATTAGCTCCTTAGTAAAATTTACCGTGTAGTTTTTTATATTAAAAATCATTAGTCTACAATATAACGTGTTTTCTTTATCTCCTTCAAATTTTGAAATATTTCTATCGGTGATATTTATAAACCTCTAAATACTATTTTGCCAAGAAATTCAGACATGAAACTTCCTCATGCTGCACTTTATCGCGGTGATTTTAATTCTCACCACGTAATATGGAGTTATAATAATAATGATAGAAGTAGAACAGCTTTAGCTGACTATATGGAAGATTATTATTTTATCTATATATTATTACTAGCTGACCCATCAAACGTTGTTTTGCCATGTATGTTATTTCTAGGAAACATTTTTATAGGCGAATAAAAATAATTACCTACCATAAAATATATTTGTAAAAATTTATGAGATTCGTTTGGCATTGGCAGCAATGAGCCCACTTTGTGATAAACTTGGCCTTTGATTTTAAACGTGGAATTAAATTGTTGACCGTTTGCTGCAACATTGCTGACTATTTCTGTTGCTCCAAACGATATCATTTGGAAACATGAATTGAATGTGCGAATTGACTTCAGGAACAGGCTAGAATCTGGATCAGTACCAATAAGTAAACCGTGCAATGGCTCAGGTGGTGTTTCAATTTCGGTTAGTTGTACTTTTCCTGATGAGCAACACATCCCAAGTGGCTCATTTTCAAATTTAAGTGCATGACAATGCGGGCATTCCTTCTCCAAAGTACCAATAATCACTTTGGAATGAGCATAATATTCAACATCAGGCTCATAGTGGAATGCAAGTCGAAGAAATGAATTTGACGTAAATGCTCGATGAACTTGTTGGCGTTGTTGATCAATTCCTCTATGTCTGTCGACTATGAGTCTGCGAGTTTGTCTTCGTTCTAGTTGTCTTTGTTGATTTTGTTCATCTCGTGCCTCTTGTTTTCGTTGTCCACGTAACTGCGACATTCTCGCACGCAAATTTGCATTGTCTTCTTGAATTTGTTCGCTTGATCTTCGTGCTCTTAAATCTCGCACGGTTATGGAACTGCTCGTTCGACGACTCAAATTGGCCCCTTTGCGTTTTTGGCATTGCTGATTGTACGGGTAAAAATTTGTTTATATTTGATAAGCTTTATCAACTGTTAATAAATGATTTTATTAACATGACATTCATTGACATGACATACATTGTGATGGCCGACAACTGTGTAGGGAGTGAGAAAGAAAGGAGACCGGCTTCGTTCTCCTCCCTACTTCGTGCTGTTTACTGGGTCAGAAATGACACCTGTAGACATCTGACGGGGATAACTACACCGAAAAAAAAAAAATGTACCTAATAGTTACGAAATTCATTTACCACAACACAATCTTCCGTTGAAATATGGCTTAATAAATATTTATTCGTCTCTACCCAATAACTCATTTGGAATTTGCAAAGAAATATTCCTTTAATTCTACTTTCCATATATTAACGATTATACATATAGTTAGTTATAATGCCTTTATTTCAGTTCCAGTAAAATTATTATTGAATTATTGATAATGGATGTATTAAAATATATTGAGCATATGTTTATAGATAAAAAGTCTTACTTCAAATAAATGTATCGCTTGTTTATTGCTAATAAATGTTTTCAATTTATAAGTTATATATAGTCATAGAACAAAAATCTTCATTAAAATATAAGATAAGATATAAGAATATCATTTATTTATTATTAACAGAGGCACCTAACTAACAGATTACACATATTTATGCAACAAAAATCTTTGCTCTGGTAAAAGTATTACTTTTCATTATCAATTAGTTTACTTAAGTAGCACACTCCATATATTAAACAAGTGAAATCTTTCTTTACTATAAATAAGAGGATTTGCTGTTTTAAATAAAAAAGTTAGGTTTCATAAATAAATATTTATTGAACATAATTTCTCAAACATAAAAAATAAAAAAATGGTTTACAAAAACTCCTACTTGTTTTATAATAATAACACCATAACATTTATAAACTCCATAAAAATCAATCTCGATTCATTGAAATTATGTACTTACAACCATAACCAGTAACATGAAACAGCTGTAGGTACATAAAAAACATTTCTTAAATCTATAATGCGATCAGGTACAATTTCTAATGAGCATTTGGCTATTTCATAAGCCCGTAATTCTTTGTTAAAACCGTAACAAATCCGTAGTTTGTAAACAAATTTAATGCTTTCATCGCTAATATACACTATTTTAAGTATTTCACCAAATATTGGTTCAGTAAATTGGTCTTTACCTATCTGAATAACTAATCCAGGTTTATAAACAACTCCATTTACCTTAACCCAAGTGATAATTACAGGATGATTCAACTTGTTCAGTGAAAGATATGGGAATTCTTCTTAAATTTAAATATGTAAAGAGCCTACAGAAATATCATCTAACAAGAAGCATCCAATATGTCTTCTAACAATTTAGTTACTTGCAGAACCTCCGATGTTATTTCCATTTTCACTACACTTATAATTAATAATAATAAACTAGGTTTTTGAAGGTACACTTTAGCACAAGACAACTGATCTAATTGTAACCCAAATTCGATTTATTAGATGAAGATACCTATGATTATACAAATATGGATAAACTGGAGCTAGAAATGAAATACTATACCGGTTTCGGAAACGGGGAAGTATCGGATCAACAACTTGAAACTACGCGCGCAGTGACTGCGTGTACCGTTATTTGCACAAGGGGTAGGTCTTACAGCTCCATCTTTCGAACGTTTTGGTGCTCTAAACAAAATATTTCGTAATTCATAAAGAGATATATTATTGGTTAATATAGCATTTTCAATGCTAAATATTGATAAGTATTCAAAATTGGTAAAGAATACTTGGTAATATTATCAAAGTGTTATTTAGCAGCAATCGATATATTCTAATAATTACCAATCCCCATTAGCGAATAACAAAATAAGTAATATCAGGTAATGAGTAAATTTTAAGGGAGTTATGGTACATAATTTAGTAAGTTTCAATTGAGGATATTAGAATCTACAAAATATTCGTCAAATAAGGATTTTACTTTTTATAAACAAATCAAATTGAGGAATCTGAAATTATGAATACAAATTATTTTATGTAAATAATGCCGAATATTGACAACAAAATATTTCTGAAACAAGTGTTTATTACCAATTACATCGTGTTTTTTTTTTCAGTGTAATTAAATGACGATTGATCAGTTTTCGACCGCAGAGGAAAAATCATTAAATTATTAAAATGGCTATTAAAAATAAGGGTTGATCGTAGAAGGGTGAAAATTGAGGATTGTATGTATTTTTGTATGTTGTATCATAAAAAATTGAAATTAAAAATTTTGTTTAAAAATAAAAAAAAATTAGGGTAGACTACCCCTAACATTTAAGGGATGAAAAATAGATGTTGGACGATTCTCATAGATATCGGATAAGCACAAAAATTTCATCAAAATCGGTCAAGCTGTTTCGGAGGAGTTCGATTACGCACCCCTGACAGAAGAATTTTATATATTAGATAATCCTGATCTCTGCCTAGTGTCTTGTGACAATACTTTCGAACTACTTCCGTTAAAATGTGAAATTCTGGAAGCTTTTCCTCGTACCAAACGTGCTGAGTGTTCAAGATTTCAAGAAGGCAAATTGTATTGAATTTGCCAAAAAGTACACAGTGATATTAGGTGGATTAAAACCTCACACTATAACTATCACAGATTCATAGGTGTTGTGAAACCTACAGCGAAAAAAAAATTCGATCAAAGGGTTTCCGGATCTATAATATTTCGGGCTGGTCGAAAAAAACAATAATTTCTAAGGGGACTATCAGAAATCACCATCCATTATAAATGTGAAAGGCTCATGAATTCTAGCAATACAAATCGAAAAGAGAAATGATATAGTGTTGTATCGAAAATGAATTCCACACATTCGAGTAGGGATATATTGAGGAAATTAAACGAAGCTACTCCCCTTGCCTCATCATCATCCATAATTGATCCAAGATTAATCGCCCGCCGCTTAGCTGATATATCTGAATCAGTTAAATTCCAATTTAAAATGAAGAAAAAATTACACATATGCAGGAGATCAGCTCCTACTTTAGAACATGTGTCACATCCATTCAATATAGATGAAATGAGGGTTGCAATCAGGTCTACCAAATCTCGGAAAGCAGCTGGTTTCGACGGAATTTATTATCTAAGTACACTACCTCATAGGGGGTGTAGAAACTTTAACATATGGTTGTGATAACAACTTGCATAACTTTTTGAACCGGTATAGGTATCTCAGAAACGGTGGCTCATAGGAAATTTATACATTTTCTATAGATAATTTTATAATCTACAATTTTTAATTGAGGTACTTTTATCATGAAACTCACCGTTTTGCTGGAAATTACGACATGCTCATTTTTGTGCCTTTTCGAACCTTTGACCTTAAAAAATTTCTTTCCTTACATAGAAATGATGAGGAACTTTCAGCTATTGTTTATAATTATGTTGTAGCGGCACTCTGTCAGCGGCCGGGAAGTGTGAAGGGATCTCTCGGTGGCACTCTATATAGCCACGCATAGCTCTTTACAAAGCGCTCCGGCGGCCTAGAGGTAAGCGCTCAAGTTTCACACCGACTAGGTACTAGGTGCCTGGGTTCAACTCCCGGCGGCTCCCTCAAACTTCTAAACCCCTGCGTCTATGGTATGGCGCACACAAGCAAAACTGATGAGTCCAAATGTGTGCGCCAGGGACGAAACGCATAAGTAGGGATAACTTACGATCCTACATTGGTGACCCCGACGTGATGGGAACGGTTGTCTTTAAGACGTGTCTTGGAAAAGCAGACGGTTGACCCTTGAGGTATACTCGCTCCCTCTATGCAACTTCCAACGAAACTCTAGATGCCTTTTCCATTCCGTTCAATATTCATGGTCTGCCGCGGATTTGCTAAGGTTCACATCACCCGTCCACACCATACCGTGTGGTGTAGCTCAGGTCAGGTGGCCATCACCCGGCTATACCTACTGACCTTGTAACACGCATTGGTTTCGTTCCTCCGTCACTGGTAAGGGAATGTGTAGCGGCACTCTGTCAGCGGCAGGAAAGTGTGAAGGGATCTCTTGGCGGCACTCTATATAGCCACGCATAGCTCTTTTCAAAGCGCTCCGGCGGCCTAGAGGTAAGCGCTCAAGTTTCACACCGACTAGGTACTAGGTGCCCGGGTTCAACTCCCGGCGGCTCCCTCAAACTTCTAAACCCCTGCGTCTATGGCATGGCGCACACAAGCCAAACTGATGAGTCCAAATGTGTGCGCCAGGGACGAAACGCATAAGTAGGGATAACTTACGATCCTACAATGTTTTGAACAATTTCCCTCATTTTTAGCTGGTTGGGAATTTGTAGAGTCTCGAATTATAGGGAAGATGCTATACTTTTAGTGCATAACTGTTGAGGATTGTTGGGATCTCCAGGGTGACATTGATAGGCTAAACCGTTGGTGCAGGGACAACTTACTTCCACTGAACGTTCAAAAACGTAGCGTTATGTCCTTCAGTCGTAAAAGAACTACAATAGATTTCCTATATAACATTAGTGGTTGTGTTCTTGGTAAGGTTGTTGAATTTAAAGACCTAGGTATCTTATTCGATCGTGGTCTCAGTTTTGTTCCCCATATAAATTCAATCACCTCAGGAAGCATCAAAACACTTGGCATCATCCCAAGGAACTCAAAGTGGTTACAGAACACCAGAACGCTATTTATACTATTCAATAATGCACTTGTGAGGTCAAGGCTCGAGTACGCGTGCCTAATTTGGATCCATGGGTTTAGTGTACATGTCAGTAGATTAGAGAATATACAGAGGCGATTTCTGTAGTATCTATGTTTCAAAATTGACGAAAATTTCCTGAGAAGATTTCAGGTTAATACTCTAGAACGTCGTCGCACCTATTTAGGTGTTTTATTTCTGCGAAATATAATGTGCTCGTTAATCGATTATCCTTACTTGCTGGGCCTAATCTGCGTACATGTACCTAGATTACCCGTACGTACTATCAGAATATTTCATCTACCTTTCCCACGATCTAACGTTCTACAGTTTTCGCCCTGTACAGAATATGTCATGACTTAACGTCTTATGAAAATACCGTAGATATTTCTGCTTGTGAACCGGCAAGCATCAGGAGAGCTATTTTGGGCTCCCAAAATGTGTGATACCTGGATGTGATCTTTCTCATATTGACTCATTATTTTTTACTTCTTGCACTTGGTGTTAATTTTTTTTTAATTATTTCTTTTGTTTGATTTACTGTAAAAGTTCAATAGTTTTTTTTTGTAAACACTTGTAATTTCCCATTCTGTAAAAGGCCACGGCTGTCGATTGGTGCATTGCTAAATAAATAAATAACTCACTAAAATATACCAAAGAATAACGCTTTCGCAAATCATCACTTTCTGGTACAGAATTCGACATTGTTTACAGGATGAAAAATATGATGTCTGTTCAATGACTTCATTTATACTAAATATGCTTCACAGATGTCATAGCAAACAAAAAAAAAAAAATAAAGGCTCGTTCACAACAAATGTTTCCTATCAAGACATTTGTATTTTGACGCTCACTTCATACAGGTATACTTTGGTATTTTATAACAAAAATTTGGTCGTGAATAATCAGTTTCAATAAAGTACATATTGACTATTATTAAAATAACGTTTTGCCATTTTTCGGGTAGCTTCATAAATCTATCAGTGTAGAACTTCTGTGGTTGATCGGCGAAAAACTTGGCCAAGTGCGGCTTTTCGGCCGGCCGTTTCTTTACCATCAAGTGAGTTTTGCTGAGACCGCAATAAATGATATTCAGATGGTGCAAGGTCTAAGCTATACGGAGGGTGCATCAAAACTTTCCAACCAAGCTCCGTCAATTTGCCTAGTTATAAAAAATATATGTGGTTTAGCGTTATCATGATGAAACACAACACCTTTTCTATTGGCCAATTCTATATGCTGTTTTCGAAGAGCTGTTTCTAATCAGGTTAACTGATGCCAGTAGAGCTCAGAATTGATCGTTTCTACAGGTTGTAACAGCTCCTAATGGACAGTTCCCTTCCAATCTCTCCATGCACTCAGCATCGAATTGTTTGTCATCAATCCAGATTTCGATGTAGTTCAGCGGTTTTTGACTATGTTTTTTTTCTTCTATATTCTCGTATTTAATCAATTCTGCATTTCCTTTAATGATATGCTTCGAAGATGGTTCGATTTCATTGCGGTTCTCTGGTGTTTATTCGGCCAATAATTTTTTTTTGCGTCGATTCATCTGAAAACCATACATCGTATTTCTTTTTGTAGTCAGCATTTTATAAATGATTCCATACTGTCACGTGAGTGATAGCTAATGCCTCCGCTATGTCCTGACAGCTTGCGGGTTGATCGTGCATTACCAGTTGCATGAATTCATCGGCTTTTTATGTGAGTGGGTGACCAGAGAGAGTAGTAACTTTAGCCTTGGAATTTTTGGGAATGAAATCGAGTAAACCACTCCTGGGTTCTTCGTTCACTTACAGCATTCTCACTGTGAACTACATAAATTTTTGTGTACCCTTTTCCTTTTACAATTTTATAGTGAAAAATCGTCACATAGCGTATTCGGAAATTTCACTCACTTTCAAGTAAAATTACTTTTAACGCGGTTGACGAATCACAGAACTCCATGAAAAATGTTGCTCGAAGTGTCATCTTTCTAATACATGTTAGTTGGACAGAATCGGATTAGTGTTGTCCGTAATATGAGTATGAACACCATCTAGTGACAAAAAAATGCAAAAACTTTTTGAATACTTATTTTAATGTAGTTAGAATTATTGATGTTGCGATATACTCGCAACAAAGGCCACTTATGAGAATTTAGGGCCGAGGCCGTTACTTCCAAGAATGCTTTCTATCGGACGGAATTTTAAGAATCCCTAAGCTGAGCAGGTACTTCGTTCGATTTTTCTCAATTATTCAAGAACCTTCTCTCAGTTGAGTTCTAGTTTGACCACCAGACTGGTCAGATTACTTTACCATTAAGTTTATTTTTCACCAGTGAATACATCAATCTAAACTCTAAAGGTTCCTCGTCGATTAACATAATCTCTCTCATATACATTTTCTCCAGTTGGGTCAGTTAGTTACCTTAGTGTATTGTGAGTCTGAGTTATTGAGCTGCAATTCTTCCATGTGAAATAACAAAGTTGTGATTTGTGAATCTATTTTATTTTTTGGGGCTACATCAAGTAGACGACATTGCAAGAGCTCAGAGACAACATTGAACGCCAAATAGCGGCCATTTCGGCTGAAATGTGTGGCCGAGTCATCGAAAACTGGGTCCAGAGAATGGACCGCTTCAAACGGGCCCGTGGTTGCCATATCAACCAAGTCGAGTTCCATTCATAAATGTTATGTTTGTACTTCAAGCCAATAATAAAGTTTTTGAAATATCTCAAATGGTTTGTGTTTTATTTAGATTCAAACTTGTCAAGTCCCTAATGGAAAACACTTTATTTATATGCGGTCTTATATAGCCCAATACATTCATTTCATTGCACCCTGGAGTATTCTGAAATATATTTTACTAGTAAGCGGGTAGATCAATAGGCCCGTAGATCCATAGGCCAGTAGATCCATCAACCAGTAGTTCAATATTCCCATAGATCAATATAGACCATAGATCAATAGGGCCCATACATCAATGAAGGGCGCAGAAACACGAAACACTTCAACACACCCGTTGAAAGCAAAAAAATGAAAGTACTGGAAAAAACACGAAGAAACGCGAAAAAACACGGAAGAATCCGAAGAAACACGAAAGAAACCGAAGTTACATGAAAGAAACCGAAATTACACGAAACAACTCGAGAAAACACGAAAGAACCGCAAGTAACACAAAAAATCCAAAGGAACCTGAAAAAACCCGAAAGAATACATATAACTTGAAAGCGCGCAAAAAAACAAAAATACTTGTAAATTGCACACCCCGTATATCACCTGATCGTAAACTCATTGTAAATTCCACACCTTGTATGACATTTTATCGAAATCAGCTCCCATTCGCGAGAAAACTTGAAGAAAAATGCATATGAGACACCCCGTATACAATTGATAAGCAGTAAAAAAACCCAAAAGAATATCGTTGTTACTCCATCTATTCGATTTCAGTTATTACCGAAAAGAAAGTATCAATATTATTCTATGGAGCTCCTATGTAACACCCCGTATATGAATCGAAAATAATTTTTCCATAAAAACCGAAGGAAAACAAAAACTTGAAAAAACTTAAGAGCATGCAAAAATACCGAAAGAACTTATAAATTGCACACCCTGTATATCAAACGATCGCGAAAACATTGTTAATGGCACACCCTGTATGACATTTCATTGAATTTAGCTCCTTGCGCGGAAAAGCACGAAAGCTAGAGAAAAACTCTGGTGAATGTCAGCGCTACTCAGATCTGACACACTGTATATGAATCGAATATATTTTATCGAATTCAGAACCAAACACACCAAAGGAACACAAAAACTCGAATTTGCGCGAAAAAATCAAATTAACTTATAAATTGAGCACCTCGTATATCACATGATCGCAAATTCATTGTAAATCGTTCACCCTGTATGACATTTTATCGAAATTAGATGCCACTCTATAATTGGTTCGCAGTGGTGCTTTTTCCATAAAAGTTCAGACGGAAAATCTCTCGAAGAAAGAATCTGGTGAAAATAAGTGCTTCCAATGGGCACAGCCTGTATAGCGATTTTTCGTATGCACAGCCTGTATAGCGATTCATCGCGATCTGTGTGCATTTCTCGGAGCGGGCAATGAATTCGCCGGAAAATCGAGGCTAAATTGCCCATTTTGAAACGCATATTTGAGGTTCTTTTTCTTTCGATTCGTGAACGGCGGGTGGTTCCTAGAGATTCGAATCTCCTGTAGATTCTTATTCGAGCGCTTGGAAGGCGCTAACAATCTTCCACCGCCCATATCGAGCGAAAAATTGATGCCGTATTTTTAAATTTGGAGCTCGCGTTCGGCTATCCTCGGAATCGTATGAGAAATTGTGACATTTCATAGCGTATTTCGTGAAAATTGCCGAATTTGGAATGAAGAATTCGCGGCCTTATCTCGCTACTTGGATATGAAAATTGGTACCCGAAGATTGGAAATTTCTAAAGTTTCTATTTCTACCACGGAAAGGGCGTTTAGGGGCTCGTAGCGCCCGCACGGATCGAAAGCATCATGGGTGATTTTGACGTTTCGCGGGGCTGGCGAAACTAACAATTGCCGTTTTACTTAAGGGAATTTAGCCTAGAAATAGGGGGCTCCGGAATTCTTATGGGTTCTAAGGAATCCCCGGTTCTTGCTCTCGGAATATGTAGTGACTCCCGGACCCGGAGTTTATTCCCTTATTCCGGGACACCTTTGGCGAAAAACGTCATTTTCGCGAATTTCTTTGATAATTTCGGGCGCTTTAAGAGCGCCTGGGGTTTTCGCGGTCGCTTTCCTAGAAGAGGATACGCCTTTTCGATTTTTTTAAGATTGCCTCTCGAGCGGCCCTTACGGGCCGCTCGGAAAGCTTTCTTTCCGGGTCCCTCACGGGACCACCTGTCAAAATTTTCTCTGGTTCACGATCTTATTACTATATTATATAGATTAAGTGTTGATTATACCTATTATTATTTTTTCTTGTGAATATTCATTTGATTTTGATTTTCGTATTTCCTTTTTTTTGAAAATTGAATTCAATCTTGGAGAGATATTATCGACACTTCATTTCATTTCATCGAATGATCTTCATTTGAGGAACAATGGACCGATTTGAATCAATTAATAATAATAATAATAATGATAAATTGGGTCCAGAGAAAATTGAAATAAATCCATTTTTCATCGCCAGTAACAATTCGAAAAAATAAAAATAAAAATAACATCAGTGAATCATTAAGAGAAAAGACAAAGCACCTGTTCAGGAAATACAAAATAAAGAACTCCTGGGACCAAGTCCTAGTACAGGAAAATATTAAACAACTGATCTTAGCAAAAACATCAAGAGATACTCCGAAAGAACTAACCAATACCATCAAAACAAACAATTTAACGAGAATGCCAAGTAATTTTACAACAACATTCTAAGAAAGAACAAAAAGTCATTCATACTCCACCCAAAGAAGAGATTCGTAACTACTGGCAAAGTATTTGGCGAAGAGGAAACAAATATAACTGCAAAGCACAGTGGATACAAGATTGATATGAAAAGACATCTCAAATCAAAAGAATGACATGGAAAGAGATTACATCCGAAGAAATTAGGACATCACTTAATACAACAGCAAATTGGAAAACTCCGGGATGGATGGAATACCGAATCTTTGGCTAAAGAATTTGGAAGGAGCTCATCCAAATCTAGCAACAGCATTTAATGAACTATTCACTGAAGACCAAAATATACCCAAATAGCTTACTGAGGGAAAGACACACCTCATACCTAAGAAGGAAAAAAACAGAATACGCGAAAAATTATAGACCAATAACCTGTCTGAATACTCTCTATAAAACATTGACAAATGTATTATCAGAAAAAATTTATACACATCTCTCGATTAACAACATACTTCCAGAAGAACGAATTGGT
>JARTUT010000615.1:0-39750 GCA_030674115.1 Micraspis discolor | reverse complement strand
TATCATGAATAATTTTTTCTGGAGGCCATCAGGAGTTTCCTTGTCCCAAACAGTGGTTATTGCATCCCAATCTTTTTCCTCCAACGCTGCTGCACTTGCCCTCCGTTTTTCCGGAATAGATTGTAAAGCCTTTACGCTTGGCATCACGAGCTCCTCGAGCGGTCTTGAATGCAGCATCCGAAAATGGGTTGATTTTGATGTCGAAATCGTTCAAATACTTTTTGTAGTAATTTGGCAGTCTGATTCCACATTGTTTTTATTGTACCTTCCTTATAGTCTTCTCCATCCATTTTCTTCATATTGTAAGCGTAATCTTTCATAATGTTTGCCAATTGCGCTTCACTCGTTTCAGCACTCAATGTGTATTCCTCTCAGTACAAAAAGTAGTAAATTGGTTCCAAACTGTTTTTTTGCCTTCTCCGTATTAATGGGAACATTTCCTTTGACTTTTTATCGATGGTGGACAGAGAACAAACTCCAAATCGACTCATTTTTCATGCAAAATCTCCAATTTTCACAATTGAATTCAACCTGTCAGTTTGACGTGTGCTTAATTTGACTGGATCATGTTTTGTTTATATATAGCAACTACCAGAGAAAATTTTCAAAAAATTATCAGTATAATACCATGTAGGTTGTACCACGTGACGTCGAATGGTGCAATTCTATTGGTCGATATTTGGGTCGGAAAAATAATCACTGAAAATTTCGTTAATTTCCCTTGGGTCCTTAAATCAAATTGGGAATTAAATCCAACCCCCCATTATTAAAAAATTCATAATTCCGAAACCGTTCACAGGAGCATAATGCGCTTTTGTACTCGAATAGTTAGCATCAATTTGACTAATCGCTGAAAATTTCGTTCACTACCCTTGTGTCCCTGGGGGTCAAATTAGAGTTCAAACCCAACCCCTCATTATTAAAAACTTCATAACACCGGAACCGGTCCCCGGAACATAATGCGCTTTTGTACACGAGTTGTTCGCATCAATGTTATCAATCTTTGAAAATCTCGTCTAATTTCCTTGGGTTCCTAGAGGTCGAATCGGAGTTCAAATCCAACCCCCTATTTCTAAAAGAATTTTTAACTCCGGTAGAGGTCTTCGAAGCATCATGAGCTTTCGTACACAAGAAAACCTTTTTGCGTCAATGATTAATCAAATTGATGCGAACTATTCGTGTACAAAAGCGCATTATGCTCCGGTGAACGATTTTTTAATAATGGGAGGTTGGATTAGAACTCCAATTTGACCCCTTGAGACCGAAGGGAAGTGAATCAAATTTTCATGGATTAATCAAATTAATGCCAACTATTCGTGTACTAAAGCGCATTATACTCCGGCGAACGGTTCCGGAGTTCTGAATTTTTTGATAATGGGGGGTTGGATTTGAACTCCATTGACCCTTTGGCACCCAAGGGAAGTAAACGAAATCTTCAGGGATCAATCACATTGATGCAAACAACTCGTGTACAAAAACACATTATGCTCTGGCGAACGGTTCCGAAGTTATGAATTTTTCAACAGGCATATCAAAGAATCGAAAATGTCTCTTATTTCTTGAATCATCCTAATAAGTTGGGTGCGTTGCATTCCAGTCCATTTTTCCTTCTTAATTACATCTTTCTTGACCAGTGGCGGATTTACAAATTTGCCGATAGCCGATAGCCATTCAATTTTTGCCGCCCCTACTGACTTTTGAAATTCAATACGTTAGTTTAATCCCGTTATTAGTGTAATTGTGGACTTAATGATATTTCTGTCAGTTACTAGATTATTTTTGCAACCCGCTATGTACTGAAGAGTTTAATGTTGACCTAACAAGTTTATTTGACAGGCAAAACAAAAACCCCTGACTTTAAAGCGTAAAACCTCTGTAACTTTTAAGCAGCTCAATCGATTTTCATCAAACATGTCTAAGAACACTCGCCTGTAAAACACCTGTAATACAAAAAAAAACTAAATTGAAATCGGTCCATTAGATATGGACTATGATGACAGATAGACAGACACGTCAAACTTATAACACCCTCTTTTTGCTTCAGGGGTTAAAAATAGCAGCATGTACTAATCATAAGGTGGGGAAAGGCATGACTTAAAAATACCTACACTATATGAACACAGACAAAATAATGAGTGGTCAGAAAACATGGTTTATGTTACATATTTTTCATTGCACTTAACAGTTTAAAAACAATACAAACAATTTCTATTAAAATATAACATGTTAACAATCAGTTAATGGTGACAGACAATGAGATCAAATAAGTTTTACATTATATTGCGAGATTTTAAATTTGCAAAATCATCAATTATATCGTCTTATGAAATCTTTTTCATAACTTCTTATTCTATGCACAAAAGAGATAAAGCATTAAGCTTTTCTTGACTTAAAGTAGATCGTAGATAGTTTTTAACCCGTTTCAAGCAAGAAAAGCTTCTCTCAGCTGAACAATTTGTCACCGCTGTGCACAGAGCCATGCGAAGTGCTTTATCCAAGTTTGAATAAATATGCTCCAAATTCTGTTTTCGCAGAAACAAAGATAGACTTCACTATTAATGCAAAGTTTGATCAAAATCGGTGTAGTAGTTTTGGTGTGATTGAGCAACAATCCAAACAACTACACATCCAAACTCACTTCCACAATTATAAAATATTAGTAAGATCATAATGATTTGAACCATCCAAGAATAGTTAAAAGTTCGCCCGCAAAATTCAATATTTGACACGACAATCAACAACGTCTGCCGCGTTCGGGTATCTGCCTCCGCTCCGCACCTCATCAGCGCTATTGCCGCCCCACAACCGCCGAATTGAAAAAAATAAATATGTGGTCCTCCACCAATTACTGCAAAGAATATCCATGAAAATTTTCAAAGAAATTGGACCACGGAATCACGTAGTTCCATACAAACGTTGACCCCCTTTTTGATCCCCTTAAGGGTACAATTTCGATAAATATTTTATGCTAAATGTTAAACCGGACTTCAGAATACACAATTCAAGGAGATTCATGTAAAAGTGCCCAGTAGTTTTTGCTTGATGTTCATTCAAACAAACGGAGAGACAGACAGACAAACAAAAAATTTAAAAATAAATCTAATTCTACTCAATCTTAAGCCATCCTAGCGAATTGTTTTTCGAATATCTTTAATGTACAGACTATTTTAGGTTTACGATTTTATTATAGTATAGATGTAGATATAGTGTGTAAACGTATAATTATAAAAAAAAATGAACAAAAAATTGCTAAATTTGCTGCCCTCTAAATCTGCCGCCCTAGGCACCGGCCTACTTGGCCTATTGGTAAATCCGCCACTGGATACGCCGAATTGTATGACACCCCACCACTAACTCCTGATCTGTATGCATTATTGTTTGCTAACTAAATATTGTAAGCCAAAAGTTCAAAAGAATATATATAATAATATATTATCCACCCTGTATTCTAATTATTGCAACAGTGTATCAATCCATAAGGAAATGCATATTACCTTGTTGTATTTTGTTAAATCAGCATATTGCTTATCGTCTTAATTGTTATCGCGCTGTTTGCGACGCCTCTCTACAATGCTCATTGTTTCACAATGTTCTCATTGTTCTTAATTATTATAAATAGGAGAGACGTCTAATGATGTATGAAAAATATAGATTTGATCTTCTCACGTAATACATTGCTTGTATCGTTGTTTCCAAATAAAGTAGAAGTTTTTTTAAAAACACAAGTTTCTCCCAAAATAACATTATTGTCGACGAGGTCTGGGATTGTGCGAGTTTTAAGAAAACCTGCGTGTGTTCCTGACAGTGTTAAAATACAGAGGTCCACCCAGAGAGTCTAAAACTGTTGGTTTCAACCATTCAGCACAAGAGAATTCACGAGGAGAAGCAGGAAGTCCGATTGTCGAGTAGCGCCTTCAACGACTCCAAGATCTACATTGAAATTTGCGTAAGTGAGAGATTCCTTTCTATTTTTCCCCAGTTTCCAATAATTCTGGCCCAAAATTATCAATCTTTTTCTAGTTTTGAGCGTAAAACTTGTAGGAGTTTTTCTTGGTTTCTTGTAAAAAACCGATTGTTAATTTTAACATTTTCAATTCAATAATTTGAATTATCACAAAGTTTTTCCTAGGTTTCTTATAAGAAAAAACCGAAACGTGAAATTCAAAAATAGTTATTCTCAGAAGTATTGATAAAAATATTCACAATTACTTCAGTTAAACATTTTCATTTTATAAAAGAACGAAAACATAAGAATCTTAAAATGGCAAACGAGAGAGTAGATTTGAGCATGGCAGAAAAATTTGGATTTCTATTACCTAAGTTTTCTGGTGAAGAAAATGAACTTCATTCTTTCATTAAAAATGTGCAAAGTTATTTTGATATGTTTAGACTAGAACATGATGTTGTAAAACGATATTGCTTTGCTGTAGTTAAATCAAAATTAACAGATAGAGCACTTGCTGAAGTCTCTACCTCCGATATTCCAGATGAATGGGATATTTTAAAAGCATTCCTAATGAACAAATTTGGAGATAAAATAAATCTGGATGTTTTAATCCATAATTTACAATTTATGACAAAGAAAACAAATGAGGATTTATTAGCTTTCATTGAACGGATCATTTCAATGAAAATTCGTATCAATTATAGAATTGACGCAGATAACATGCAAAATGCAGAGAAACAATTGTATAAATCAAATATTTTGAAAATTTGTAAAACGGTATTGATTTCGAATTCGCCCGTAGAATTGAGGACATACTTAATAACAAATAACAATTTAACTTTCGACGAAACAGTTAACGCTGTTAAAGATTATCTCAGTAATATGACTCAATATGAGTTATTAGATAGGAGTCGACGGAACAAAAATATACCGACACAGCAAAAGTATAATACCTCTCATTTTAATCAGTTCAATAAACCTATTAATACGACGAGACAATTTTATTCGAATTCTTACAATCGTTTTGAATCACAGAACGCAAATCAGCCCACAAAGCAAATATACAGTGCGAATAATTCACACAATGTGTTTAAACCGGATCCAAATTATAGGAATACAACCCCACCGGAGAAAATGTCGATACAAACTAGAAATTATCCCCAAAAGAGAGCTGCATATTCTACACAGTATCAAAATTATCCTCAACGCAGATATTTCAATAATCAACAACAACCAAACTTTATTTCCGAGGAATTGACAAATATAGAAGAAAATAGTAATGAAAATAAAAGAATTGATTATAATAATCCACAACCTTCAACTTTTAAAGGTTTTTATTCAAAGAATCGAAATTTTCGCGAGGACAAAGAAAAAGATTCAGTGACCTAAATAATTCGGTAGATAACATGAATCATTTACCTTACGTCGAATTTGAATACCCTAAATGTAAATTATTAATTGATAGTGGTTGTTCAGTTTGTTTAATAGATCCAAAATTTGCTTATAACAATTTTAAGGAGAATATTTTTCAAGAAAACACTACTCTTACAGCTTGCTTCAGATCACAAACTTCAAATGAAAAAGTACTTATACCTCTTTTTCTGAATTAAATATCGAAGATTATCATCCTTTTATTTTATATAAATTTCATGAGAATTATGATGGTTTAATAGGTACTGATTTCCTCAATAAATACAATTTGAAAATTGATTTTAAAAATGGAGTTTTAGAAAATGAATACTGTAGAATTCCATTCAAAACCAAGTTTGTCAACAACCAATAGAGATACCTATTGATTTATCACATTTACAACCAAAAATTGCGAGTCAATTAACGAAAATTTTTCAAACTAATTTAGATGTTCTGCAACTACCGGGACAACCTTTGAACTTTTCAAATAAAGTTAAGCATAAAATTCGTACTTCCGACGAAGTTCCAATACATTCGAAAATCTATAGATATCCAGAAGTTCATAAAGAAGAAATTCAAAAACAAATTAATGAAATGCTTGATAAAAAAATAATTAGACCCAGTTGTTCTCCATGGACATCTCCAGTTGTACTAGTTCCTAAAAAACAAGATAAATCGGGAAAGAAAAAATGGCGTATGGCTATTGATTATAGAAAACTAAACGAAAAAACGATAGATGATAAATATCCAATTCCACAAATTGATGCGATACTTGATAAATTAGGAAACAAAAAATTCTTCACAACTCTTGACCTAGCGTCTGGATTTCACCAGATAGAATTAGAGGAAGACTCTATTGAGAAAACAGCTTTTTCTGTTGATAACGGACATTATGAATTTTTAAGAATGCCCTTTGGTTTAAAAAACGCGCCAGCAACATTCCAAAGATTAATGAATAATGTATTGAAAAATTTTATAGGTAAATGTTGTTACGTGTATATGGACGATGTAGTTATATTTTCGGAAACGATCGAACAACATTTGGCAGATATTCATAACATCTTGGAAACACTTAGAATGGATAATTTGAAGATTCAGTTAGATAAATGTTATTTTTTTAAAGAAGAAATCGAATTTTTAGGACATGTGATAACCAGGAAAGTATTAAACCAAATCCGAATAAATTGAAAGCTATTTCATGCTTTCCTATCCTCAAAGACTGAAAAGGAAATTAAATCATTTCTTGGTCTAGTAGGATATTACAGAAAATTCATTCCTAACTTTGCAAAAATCACAAAACCTTTAACATTATGTTTGAAGAAAGATGCAAAAATAAATATTGACGATCCCAAATACATAGAAGCATTTCAATTGTGTAAGAATAATTTGATGAATTACCCTATATTAAGATATCCAGATTTTAGCAAACAATTTAATTTAACCACGGACGCGTCAGGATTTGCTGTCGGTGCAGTTTTATCACAAGGTCAAGTACCAAATGATCTACCTGTAGCTTTTTGCAGTAGGACATTGAATAAAGCTGAAATTAACTATAGTGTAATTGAAAAAGAATGTCTAGCTATTTTACACGGTTGTTCTATATTTCGCCCATACCTTTATGGAAGGAAATTTACAATTTATACAGACCACAAACCTCTTGTTTGGTTATTTTCTCTTAAAGAACCTAATTCACGTTTAATGAGATGGCGAATGAAATTAGAAGAATTTGATTATGAAATAAAATACAGAAAAGGATCATTAAATAACGCAGATGCTCTCAGCAGAATAAGGCTAGAGGAAAATAATGAAGTTAATTACGAAAAATTTTTTAAAATCGATCAATTATCAAAACCTTTTAATATTAAGGAGAAAGAAGGAAATATTTTTAGTTGCCCGAACAAATATGCTTTAGCTCATTGTATATCAAAAGATTTAGAAATGAGTAAAGGTATTGCATCACAATTCAAAAGTAAATTCGGAAATGTAAACAAATTAAAATCTCAAAATAAAACTGTTGGTGAAGTAGCATCAATAAGAATTGAAAATCTAAATATTTACTATTTAATAACTAAAGAATTTTATTATGATAAACCAACCTATGAAATGGTATTCGAAACTCTTATTAATCTGAAAAAATTATGTGAATTTAACGATGATAAATATTTAGCTATTCCCAGGATAGCATGCGGATTAGATAAATTGGAATGGACAATTATTTTTAATATGATAAAATACAGTTTTAAAGAATCAGATATCAATGTCGATATTTATTACATACAAAATGATAATTTTAATGAAGATTTAAATTACATAGAAAAAGTTGAAATAAATCCAATTGAAGAACATTCACTCTCCATAAGTAATCATATCTCAGATGACGAATTGGAAGAATGTATCGATCTATTAGTAGAACCTGATAATGAACTACCAAATTTAAATGATAAAGATCTAAGTGAACTAAGAAATAAAAATATTATTATTCACAGTGACATAACTGTCCATAGTAGCGCGGAAAATCCAATTTTAGAAATTCCTTACACAAAGAAAAGGAAAAAATAGGTAAATTATAATTGTTTATTATTGTTTTCAGGTTGAAAATGAATATTCTAGCCAACGTAATTATAATATTGCAGACAATAATTGTGTCTTCCTTAGATATAATACCATTAGAAAGCAATGTATTGCCAATATTATTAGGCAAAGCTTATGTTACAAAAAGAAATATACAATTAATCTATCATATCAATTTAGAAAAAATTGAAAGTTTAATCTTAAAGTACCAAGAGGAAATTAACAAAATAAAAAACCAACAATTAGGTTTTTCAAAAGAGGCTCATTATCGATATCTTCAAGAATCAAATTTAATAAATATCAAGAGTCTGGAAGAACTATTAAATGAAAAAGTTAGAATTAAAAGAGGCTTGATAAACGTTGGTGGAAAAATATCGAAAATACTTTTCGGAACGCTTGATTCTGATGACGAAGAATTATATAAAAATTACTTTAATAGTATTGAGAAAAATGAGAAAGTTCTCATGAGAAATCAAAAACAAATAGCTACAGTTGTTAATGATTTAAAGAAAAAATATGATGACAAATTTCAAAAATTATCTGAAAGTTATAAATTGTTACGAATTGTCCCAGCACTCAGAGAAGTTGAGCAAATGCACCTTATGATGTTCGAAATAAAAGATATAAAAAATATTTTGGACGAAATTCAAATTGCAGTTAGTTTTGCAAGATTACATGTTCTTCATGAATCTATTCTACCGTATGCCAAGTTTGTAGAATTGGTCAAAAACGTCACTATTATACCTGTGAATCATTTGAAAGATTATTATCAGATATGCCACACAAAAGTGATATTCAAAAATAAAGTTTTACTTTTTCTAATATCAATTCCAACAATTTATGAAGAAAATTTCAATTTTCACAAATTTTACTACTTGATCCAGAATAATTTAACCCTACCCTATTCCGAACCCTATATGCTCTCACAAAAGGAAGAATTAAAATGGTCAACGAGTCAGTGCCACTCTATTGAAGGAGACTTCCTATGCGATCAAGATTCTCTGAATAAACCGCCAAAGTGCTTGAAAAATGTTTTGAAGAAACAAATGGAAAACTGTCCAAAATTAACTGTAGTCCCCACATCGAATTTAAAACTATTGGAAGATGGAAATATTCTTTCAACAAACAACTTGGAAATTCAAGAAAAGTGTCCTCAACAAACGAAATACCATTTCGTTCCTCAAACAGCAATTCTTCGGTCAAAATGTGTTATTAGTAATAACCAGAAAGAAATTTATCCAGTCACTACGATAGATGAAGAAAAATACATTATCTTACCAAAAATGGATATCCTCAAGATGGAAGACTCAGAACAAGAAAATTTCAAGAAAGAAGATTTCAACGAAGTCAACGTTCCAGACATCCATTTAGAAGAAATCGAAAATTGGAAGATGAAGCCTAGTGAATTTAGTTTATTTTTAATTTTGATAATTTTATAATTATTGTATACTTTATTGTGAAATATTTAAAAGAGAAAAGGTACTTTATAAAACTACACCCAAACAGGGTGATACTTTTAGCCAAGATGGGGAGGAATTAGATATTATCCGCCCTGTATTCTAATTATTGCAACAGTGTATCAATCCATAAGGAAATGCATATTACCTTGTTGTATTTTGTTAAATCAGCATATTGCTTATCGTCTTAATTGTTATCGCGCTGTTTGCGACGCCTCTCTACAATGCTCATTGTTTCACAATGTTCTCATTGTTCTTAATTATTATAAATAGGAGAGACGTCTAATGATGTACGAAAATATAGATTTGATCTTCTCACGTAATACATTGCTTGTATCGTTGTTTCCAAATAAAGTAGAAGTTTTTTTAAAAACACAAGTTTCTCCCAAAATAACATTATTATATATATAATAATTTATCGTCATTCAACTTGATCCCAATTTATGCACGATTTGAAACCATATATGTTAGACATAGATAAATACAAGTAGATGTTACATGATAGTTCAGTCAATCTGTACATTTGGTGCGGGTATAATTACCCGCTCGATGAAATTTGGTATACTTGTTGAAAAAGATGTAACTAAGCTACCTTTGCGATGGCCTCACCGAAATGTTAGCGGTTTTTTGAAAACTCAAAAAAACTCAAAAAAAGTAAAAAAATGCATTTTTCTCGAATTGTATGCATCGTACGGAAATTTTTATTGAACAAAAAATGTAGAGGACATTGCGATCTACATTTTTTGTCATTAGTGCAATGCTGAACGACTAAATGCGCACAAAGTAGGTGGCGCTAAAGTATCAAAAAGAGTGTTTTTCATGTTTTTCGCCCTGAAAATGTTGTTTTAATGCAAAAGTTCAAATGTAAAAGTTGTTCCTTACATTATTATCAACAACTTTTATTCTAACATTTTTTTCGTATAACTTACCATTTACAAGTTATAGTAATACATAGCGCTGCATATACAGCACTGTTCTGCTAACGGTAGTTTTCTCGGTCCTATTGTGACTTTCTCCGGCGACGTTGGCATAGTGTACATACATGTACATAAAAACGATCACCTAGTATATAAAGAACCTCTTCATTGGAAGCATAAAAAAGGTGGGCTGAATAGCCTTTTTCTCATGCGACCACTGAAAGAGTTGAAAAATTGTAAGCGATTTAGATTTGTAAGTATTTTTGCAATATTTTGTATGCTTTTTCTATACTCCTGTTTGTAAATACAAATACAAAACTGAATTAAACGTTTACTTAAAAATTAAAACTCAAATAATGACTTTAATTGAATTGTTGTTTGTTTCCCTTATCCAAATTTTCAAAACCTCTTCAAAAATCTGTTTAATTGATGACAATTTTTAAAAATGAAAAACAAAACTGAAAAACATTAAAAATTGTCTTTGTTAATAACATTGAGAGTTCAACAAAATAATTCATAACAGATTGCGACTCAAAAAATCAAATAATGGATAATACTTGTCAAAAACAAATTGAAATTTTATTTATTAAAGTTTAATTGCTAAGAAAAATTAAATTAGTAAAATCTTGATTTAAACGTGCACTACCGATGTGTACTCATACTGCGTACAACAGTATATTTGGATTTTTCATTCTTCTGCAAGCTGCAGCTTCAAAATGGTAAGTTGTACAAAAATAATGTTTAAATAAAAGTTGTTTATAATAATGTAAGGAACAACTCTTACATTTAAACATTTGCATTAAAACAACATTTTCAGGGCGAAAAACATGAAAAACACTTTTTTTGATACTTTAGCGCCACCTACTTTGTGCGCTTTTAGTCGTGCAGGATTGCACCAATGACAAAAATGAAGATCGCAATGTCCTCTACATTGTTTGTTCAATAAAATTTTCTTTACGATGCATCCTATTCGAGAAAAATGCATTTTTTTACTTTTTTTTGAGTTTTTCAAAAAACCGCTAACATTTCAGCGAGGCCATCGCAAAGGTAGCTTAGTTACACCATTTTCAACAATTGTACCAAATTTCATCGAGCTGGTAATTATACCGTCAAAACGATTTATTTTTCGACAGATTGACTGAACTGTGATGTTAGATTTGTTTATGGATGCAGATAAAATTCAAACATTTCCTATTACGAAAGAAATAGATTAACTCGTTCCTCCTAAGGCGTTTCTACGGCAAAATCCTAAAATGGTCCTTAGGAAAGTCCCAGAACCGTCAGAAAATAATCAGAAAAAATTCTGATATAACCCGAACCTCGGACTACTCGGTTCGAAAATAGTCAGAGGAAACCGGAACACCGAACACTCAAATGCAGATTCTTCTGATGGTTCTGGAACAGTCAGAATTAGAACCTGAATGAAGCTATTGTACCCGCCACTGATTCAGGTTGCTGCCAGTGCTTCGGGCATCTTCGGTTTTTGGCAGTTGGCGGCGGGTAGCGGTTTTCACACGGCTTAGGATTTCTGATTTCTGGGGACCTAGCTGTCATTTTTATTTATCTATTCTGTCACCTGACGTAGTTACTTGAATCAGGTGTGAATATTGCGGTTCTTATTTTCAGAATATAAAATATTCATCTTGTCTTACAAACTGCTGTAATATTACTTCAAGGACTTTCCGAATTCCAGTGTATCCCAAGGAATAGTTCATGTTTTCAATAATATTAGCATATTAATAAAAATTGCTTTACCAAGATGGTACTCTACCTCCTTATGATTATTTTAAGAAATAATTAAAATATTGTTTTTCAGATGCAATTTATGTTACTTTTCAGCCGACAAGGCAAATTACGTTTACAGAAATGGTATGTAGCCCATCCTGATAAGCTAAAGAAGAAAATTACCCGGGAATTAATTACAACTATACTTGCTCGGAAACCAAAGATGTGTAGTTTTTTGGAATGGAAAGATCTGAAGATTGTGTACAAAAGGTTGTGGTTCTGTTATATTTATGCTATTTTCTCATAATACAATTCTGATATCCTAGGTATGCAAGTCTGTACTTCTGCTGTGCAATTGAACAAGATGATAATGAACTTCTTACTCTGGAAGTGATTCATCGTTATGTTGAATTATTGGATAAATATTTCGGCAGTGTGAGTTCTTTTAGTTCATCCACTCTCAAGTATATAACAAAATTAGATTTATATATATATATATATGTCTTTTCTGCAGGTTTGTGAGTTGGACATAATATTTAATTTTGAAAAAGCTTACTTCATACTTGATGAACTACTTTTGGGTGGGGAAATTCAAGAAACAAGTAAGAAGATTGTTTTGAAAGCTATTGCCGCTCAGGATCTTTTACAAGAGGTTAGTCCTGGAAATGATGATATTTAATCTAGTTGAAATCAGCTAATATCTGGAATACCTCATTATTAATCTTAGTAAAACCAAGTCATAGTTCATTATCTATTTTGGGGTTGAACGTACTAGCATAAATTTTCAGAAACTCCTATTGAGAAAGAATACATTGTCTAGTCAACATTTTTCTGTAGCTGTTTTGTTGATAAAAATCTAGAGTCTGGTCGAAACGTTCAAAATGGGACTTTTCAAGTTATTGCTTAATTATGAGTTGATTACATGGGATATGCTTTTCCAATTATTTATATGGTTGGGTTGGAGAGTATAAGAATTCTAGCCATCAATAAGCCAAATATATATGCCATCTCAATTATGCCAAAGAACGATATTTACCTTTCCAAATTTCCTCATGAATTTTTGTCAAGTGCAAATTATTTTTACATATTTAGTATTTGTATATTAGAAACAATTATCCAGATATTAACCAAAGAATTGCTATTTCTGTCTGATGTTATTGCGATGTTCACATCGTCACTTTTTGCTTAAAAAGTAAATTTGTGTTACTTTCTTGTTTTTCTTAAATGCACCTCCAAAGGATTTGAATGACAATTGATAGATGTGACGTTGCCAGAAGTGATAAGTAATGCTGAATCATGTTGAATTACATTCATGTTCAAGTTGCATTTTATTCCTTTAATTTTATTCACTTCTAAGCCTTGTCATTTCACTTAGTGGGAGTAGTAACCCAAGTACAGTTTCCATATGTCCCTCTATCATTCGTGTTATCTTGAAATGAAGTATCACCCAATCTGATTACAATCCACTCCCAAATATTCGAGGGTAGGTCCTAAAGTTCATGGAATGAAGCAAATGGAGTAGGCTTATGTTTGCTCTCTCAGTCACATGCTCCCTATTGAATCATAATTATTAGGGTATTTCAAGCGAATAACCCAGAGTAACCAGGTTATTATTTTGGTCCATCTAGCGGTTATTGCTGGTTCTTCTTGGTTATTCCTTTGAAATCCAGATAGAATAACCAGAAATTATCGCTTGAATGTTCGGGTTTGGTTATCCGTGCTGTCATTCTTTAGATTCACGTTTATTTATGCTCATAGGTTATCTGAGCATTTATCTGATTCAGATAAAAAGGGCCCATTCCCGAAGCTTATATAAACAAAAAGACATTTTTATAAGCAATTTTTTATTAGCCAATATATCCTCATAATGGAATTACTGAAACTACAATAAATTTAACAAGGAAAAAATACCAAAATAAACTCATATAATATCTATACATGTAAAAAAATTATCATAAAAAAAAATTATTTTGTGAGTAACTAGGAATGAAGAAATTGACAAGAAATGATTAAAATGAAAAATATCAATACTAACAGCTAGTAAAAGGAAGAAAATTAAGTCAAAGAGACAGAATGGGAATGTTTTAATTTTAAAGTCAATAACGAATTTTTTTCCAGAGTTAGAAATTAAATCTATTTTTCCGTTATTTCAAGATTATACTTGATGACAATTTGAAACAAACACAAAAAGGCAATCAAAGAACTTCTTAATCTTAGAAACGACAATGACAAATCTCATGATGGTTTTAACAAACAATATTTTGAATTTTTATATTTCAGTTTATTCCAATTAAAAAAAAAAGAGTTATTTGGTCACTTCTACTGGTTCTTCTTTCAATTTAATGATCTACCTTAAAATTTCTCCTCATTGCTACCATATTGTGCATTCACCGAACATCAGAACACCCAAACTATTAATACGGCTCTTTGCAGATACTCTCAGTATTGCACACATAACATAAATTTGAAACAACCTGAAAATTTACCTTTTCATAGTTTCATTCACAGAATTCTCAATAGATTTTTATTGATTTCTTGTGGCTTTAATTTTCAGGTTCTTCTTGTAATTTTCAAATCATTATCAATCTAGATTGCTTCACACAAATGACATTTGCTCTTTGAATCTTTTATTTGTTCTCTTATAGAGTTATCCTGAAATTTGAATTAGAATTTAATATTATCTTTGTAACAAATTCAATAAGAATAGATGGTTATTCTGAGTTACTTCAACGTACTTTCAGTTGATGACTGGTTAATTTTCTCACTGCATTCAATGTTTGTAGCTGCTGATAAAATTTTTGATTACTGCAGCTAACAAAATACATAAGGAATTCTGTTTTTCTCTAATGAAAAGCAAACCTAATCTGTACATTGTACAATGCTTCTAATGGTTTCCAAATAATTTTTTCACCTAGGTGATTTATAGAAATGAAATTTTTCTCCATTGATTTTCTGCTTCCAATTTTATTTTTGAGTTTTCCTAAAATTTAAATTGTGATCAAATACCTACAGCCCTCAATGTTCAAATTCAAGAAAAAAATTGGATTTATAAGTTTCATTTCAACGTATCTTCAGTTGACAGACCAGTTGTATTACTGATCTGTAATTTACAATTTCCACATAATTTTTAGCAACATTATTCAGAAGCACATGATTATATTAGATCCTGAGTATTTCCTTCTTTCAAGAACTGTATTTCATAATTGCTCTGTTTTTTATTATGTTACATTCTTCTTACATATTTGATATCAGGGGTATTGTGGTCCCATTTTTTATGAGTTCTTTCAATCTAAACGACACAACTTTTCACCCACGTTCTTTAAGTTTTCTTTTGAACCTGTGAATTTAGGAAGAGCGTATTATTTTTAATTTGATCTTAAATTGCCTTAGTTCCTACCTGGAGTTGAACTTCCATTTCGTTAAATCGAATTCGTGTTGCTACTTATAAAGTTTGGATTATTAATTATCTCTGTGAAATATTCAATAGTCTTTCGGTTCTACCAAGATCAGTTTTTCAACTTCCAAATAATTCAAAGTCCTTGCTATTGTTTACTATTTTCATGTTTATATACATCTAACCCATGGTATAAGTAAACATGGTATGCTCACGCGCATCTTTCTTGCTCGCACTTTTTCCATGGTACAAAAATTGTGTCTTTGGCGCTGAAAGAAGAAAAAGAACACAGACGGAATTTGATGGTCTAACTCTTATCGAGAAACCATGTTGCCAAAATTATCAGATTTTACTAGTAATTATGCAAAATATCAAATCTATACATTTTTCTTGAAGCAAACAATATAGCTTGTGTAGTAATTAATAATTAAAGTTCTTATTGTTGGATTCTACCTAATAATGAGTAGTAAATGAACGAAGGAGGTTGAACAAAATTTTTATTGAATTAATGAAAACGAACAAAAATGAGCTATTCTTTTTTTCACTCCGAGTTTTTGTGGATTTGTCTTCTAGTGAGTCCTTTTCAGTTAGAATTAGACAACTTAAAACTATGAATAATTGTGAAACTGTTCTCAAAAATTTTCATTTTTGAAAATTATAATAAAATCTGATAATTAAGTACTAATTGGCAAAATTGTGACAAAACATCTTTTTCCACTGAAAGCTTCAATTATGATAATTCTCAAATATTTTCCAATATTTTACCATTGTCCTTATAATATATTTCAAATTGGTAATAAATAACTTGGATAAAATATATATTTGAATATAATAATGTCGTTGATAAAGCTGGAGCAAGGTATAAGATAAAAAGAATAAGTCAGAAATTATTACATTTTATTTCTTTCTATTTGTTAATTTTGACATCTTTTTCTCTAAAGTTCTTTGGCAATTTCTCAAACTGATTTTTCTATTCATTTCTCTCAATCGGAGGTAAATTACTTATTATATTCCGCAAAAATATTAATAGTCCTAATTTCAAACATAAACAGCGGCAACGTTGTGGTGAATCGGTCAACACATCGATGAGGTTGATGACCACTGATCTATGGTTTCCTTCAAAATTCACGTGCTGCTCGCACTTTCGGTATGCGCAAACTAGGACGAAAATAATCTTTGCTAGTGAGCATACCATGTTTACTTATACCATGATCTAACCCTACTTGCTCTAATAACCAGAATGGTTATTCTTGACATTTCTCGATCAAATTGAGGTTAACTCATGACGTCACGGATCTATAACCCAAGCCGCTTGAATGCAAAAGGTATTTACCACAAAAGACCAAAGATAACCGGTTACTCTTGGTTATTCGCTTGAAATACCTTATTATACAGGGTGTCCGGGGAATAACTGTACATACTCATATCAGAGATAGAGTTGGACTATCTGATTACGAATTGACTATAAAAAATTAATTTCTGGATTTCCCTAGAAAGCTACAGGGTGATATTCCAGCTTCATGGAAATACCATCATAAAATCCAAACTTATTGACGGATATTATTGAAACTTTAGAGGTTATTGGCACATGCTAAGATCGACTCTGAAAGATATCAATTATTCCATTATTCCAGGGCCGGACTCATTAATATTCATTTAAAGTGTTCAGGTAAAAAACACTTCGTATTTCGAATTACAAATACTTGATTCCCTTTTTAGAAAGAAGCTGAATTATGCTTCAATATCGATTAAAGTTGTCACATCAACAATTATTTGATTATGAATTTTTGAATTTGGATAAAGTTCGATAAATTGAATTTTTCACCATGAAGAGAACTGAAAATCACATGTTTGAATATAAAATGCGAAGGTATTAGTAGAAAATTTTCAAAGAAGTTCTTAGCTTTAATTAGCACATTCCATAACTAAACAATAACAAATGAAAGAAACTAAAATACAGTAATGAGTACCTAATAAAAATGAAAATAGGAACGGATGAATTGCTGATTCAACCTTATTTTAGAAGTGACTCGAAATGAAAACTTAGTTTGTATACATTTCTCTTGCCGAATGTTCAAATTGCATACAGCCTTGCGAATCATATCGCCATTATTTCTTAAAATATCGCAATAGTTGGTAATTCTGTTCTTCAGCTGCTCTCTTCACTGGATTTCTTGAGAATATTCCATATCCTTCAATTTTCCCCATACAAAATAGTCTAGCGGGTTGAAATCTGGAGATCGAGGAGGCCATGGAATAGGTCCTCCTCGACCTATCCACCTATTTGGATAGGTATTGTCGAGGTAACTCCAAGCCAAAATGAGGTGCAGCTCCATCATGCTGGAAATAAATTCCTCTAATATTCCTTGTAGCATGCCTGGTAAAATATACTGCTCAACAATTGATCACTTACTTTTTCTAAATTTACTTCTGAAATATTCGCTCCAAGATTATAAATTTAGTCAGATTTCAGTTGATAATATGGTTCACTTGAGAAAAGAATGAAAAAATGGAAAGTTGGAGAGAAAAAAAGACTTTATTAGGAACACTCAAAATTCTGTGTTTGAATAACATAAAAATTTTATGATGAAACCACAAGAAGGCTGAAGTTTCGGTTAAGCTAGTACCTAGTTGGTCCCCACGAGCTCGTCTCAAGCATTCTACCCTACGAGGCATACTTTCAATCAAACGATTTATAAAATTTTGGGGCAAATTCGTCCAAATATCCCGTAAAGCATTAGAAAGGTCCTCCAGGTTATTGATCGGTTGTTCTAAGGTTGACAATTGTCTAGACATTTCAGACCAGACATGTTCGACGCAATTCATGTCTGGAGAGTGAGCTGGCCAGTCCATCCTATCAATAGCATGAGTTTCTAGCGCTTCATTAACCAATAGACTACGGTGTGGACGGGCATTATCGTCAATTAAAATGAAATTCTCGCCCAAGGCAGCCGCAAACGGAACAATTATGGGTTCAATAATCATATCGTGATATCTGTGGCTGGTGATTGTGGTGTTCTGCAGAATAACCAACTCCGTGCGTTGGTTCAAACAAATGTCTCCCCATACACATATAGAACCTCCGCCAAGAGATGTTGTGGGTACCATAAACTGTTCTGCATACCTTCGACCTCTTTCCCTCCAAGCAAGAATACGTCCAACGGAGTTGACCAAACGAAATCTACACTCATCCGTAAATAAACATCGGCTCCAATCTTCAACTGTCCGATTGCGGAGCTCCTCAGTCCATTGCCGTCGATGAACCCGGTGTTCCCTATTCAAACGGGGATGTTGTACCCTCCTACGTGCTCTCAAACCACGAACATGTAGTCGTCGTCTTCAGTCTGGTTCGAAATTAGAATTCCTGTTGCAACTCTCAGTGATCTATTGAGCCGCGACGCCGGGTAAGTGGGATTTCTCCTTGCATTGAGGATCAAAAGACGATCTTGGGCAGCTGTTGTACTGCGCTGCCGACCTGCCTCATGAACATAAGCTACGGAGTCGTTTTGGATGAACCTATTCCAAGCCCGACTCACGACACTTTGCGAAACATTCAACCGCCGGGACACTTCTCGCTGGGACAAACTTTCCTGTATCCACCGTATGATTTGGTCCAGTTGCACAGAGCCAAACGTCTTATCGGCATGACTGATAAGCTGATATTGTTCTCATTTCTTCAATTATTGCCACCTTATGTGTTTGAACGAGAGAAAAAAACAGATTTAATAACAAATACCACATTGCTTTTCACTCCACCTGTAACAGCCTACAGATAATAATCGATTTTGTGAACAAGAACCGATGAAGTGAGGAAAAATTTGGTATAATCAACTCAAAACATCTTCATTTTTCCTTAGAGAACATATAATGTACAGATATTCACCAGATAACTTGAAAAAAATACAAATGAAGAGAAGTCCATAAGTGATCCCTAGCAATTGTTGATCAGTGTATTTGTAATTCGAAGTACAAAGTGGTTTTTTTCCCTGAATATTTTAAATGAATATTAATGAGGCCGGCCCTGGAATAATGGAATAATTGATATCTTTCAGAGTCTATCTTAAGCATGTACCAACACGGCCGTCTTAACACATGGCCCGGCGCCTGAAGCGGCAAAAGACGATGTCAGGGAGGTATACGCTTAGCTGAGAGATACGATGTTTCGAACGTACCATTTCATTTTCTTATGTCATTAAATGTGTTTTTCGATGAATATCTGAAAATAGGATGGAAGTATGCCCTACTCAGTCAATAAATTGAATACAAATACAAATCAAAATTTGAGATTAAAGCAAATTGGATGATGTTTTATTCAATTTATTGTCCAGCAAGAACCACGGGGAGGTGTAGGACCATCTCTCGCCATAAAATGTGAATTCAAATATAACTTTCAAAATAAAATCAACTCAAATAAAACTCTCTATACATATATATATAAACAAATATTTCGACTTATTTGCCTCAATTGATCAGTAACAATTTCTAGCTGCCGTAGTTGGTCAAAATTTTCATTATTCTCATCTGATAAAAATGCTTCTAATGAGGTCAAGGAATCTCTCAATAAATCTGATGTAAATTTACTTGTTTTCTCATTAGACGCATTTTTTATAACGAGAGAGCAAATTTGTAACTTGAGACCATCTGCCGAAAATCAGATCAGGAGGAAGTATCCATTTTAGGTCATTTTCGGAAATTAGACAATTTTTATGAAATATTTTAATCTCGAGAGCTTCACTAATCTGTATAGAAATTTCAACCGAGAATGATTTTTCATAATTTAAAATATAGAAATAGACTGCGTTATCGCATTTTTTAATTTCCCAACCAGATATATCAATTTTAGCCGAATAATTTTCAAGAAAGTCTTCAAAATCTTTGATCAAATCAGAACTCAAAAAAGCTTCTACTTTATTATTATTCCTAGTTAAAATTGCGTTCCTTCTACATTGAGGATCGGTCCTTTTTATTTGATTTTGTTTCGAAAGGTATGACGGTAAATTTGGAAAAATTTCGGCTTGCAAATGTTTATCAAATTTAATTATATCGTCGGAATCAAAATGTTCTCACAAACAAAACTATTAATGAATGAAATCTCGCAGAATGGCCCTCCTCCATAAATGCTTAAGTTTTTCGTCTTTCGAGAAACTAAAACAACTAAAATATCCTTCTTTTTTTGTAGACGGATGATTACTTTTACAGGATGAAATACAACACGTTTTGACCATTCTGGACGCAAATGATCTCAAGTCCAATTGAATATTTAGGTTAGATATTAGATATTTACCAAAAGACCAATTTAAAAAAGTTATTCCAATGTAGATTTACTGACACTGATATCACAAACACTTTCACTGTTCACGGCACTCGAATAATCGCGAAAATTCGCTAATTTTTCACATAGATTACCCGAAAAAACAAACTAAACTAAGATGACATTACAAAAACCGGGAACTAGACTGCGTTTCGTGTGGGTAAGTAACCCCAATACAGTGTTGCCGTTGTTACCAATAGCCGGGCCATGTGTTAAGACGGCCGTGGTACCAATAACCTCCCAAGTTTCAATAATATCCGCCAATAAGTTTGGACTTAATGATGATTTAGTATTTCCATGAAGCTGGAATAGCACCCTGTAGCTTTCTAGGAAATCCAGAAATTAATTTTTTATATCAATTCATAATCAGCTAGTCCAACTCTATCTCTGGTATGAGTATGTACAGCTATTTCCCGGACACCCTGTATAACTAGAGTTTCAGTATTATTAGTTCCTGAATACTTGCCTGATGAACATGTCAATTTGGAATAGAACGGAACTATGGAGCAAATTGTACACTATCCTGTAATAAAATTCCTTAACACACAGGGAAAAAAACTCAGACCACGTAATTTTATTACAGCACGGTGGTCAATTTTCTTCATAGTTTTTGTTTTCTTCCAGATCGACTTGTTTATCACTCAGCCTATATGGTAATAGTGAGTCACTTAAGCATATGACTTTGGGACCACCCCTTGTAATTTGTTTTTTGAAAATTTTTCCAAAATATCAGTATGAGAATTGATTGTTTCAATATTTTAGGGTACTGATGATTTTATGTTTCATATTTCTTATTGAAATTGGGTGAGTTTAATCGGTTGTTTGTTCCATTAATAAAAATTATGTCTTTTTATTACCTTGAGACTGAAGTGTGTTTTTCTTTGATTTTCAATGATTATGAAATTATTTTTAAAATTTTTTCCTAATACTAATTCAAATAATGTTCAACTTCCTAATTATAACTTAAAAATTCACGATTAAACTGTTAATATATTTTTTAACTCCATTGCATCCAAATATGAATAATGTTTTTGGTTGTTGATTAATCGCTTGAGAAAGGGTTATTGTAGTGCATGACTTGATAACATTGTAGGTTCAACTAAGAATTCAGTTTTCATGTTGCCTGTTTTATGCTTCATGCCTGTTTATATATATATTATTATTCAATTTTTGTGCTATTTCAATTATTCTAATTTTTTTCTTGGGTTTTGACAACTAGAGAAAATATTTTCATTTAAATCCACATACTTTTATTTTCTTTGAGCCTTAGGATTGCCTTCGCCAATACAAAACAGTCGATATCACATAAACAATTTCAAAACTTGTATTTATTCAACTGTTTTAGCCATATTCAATTTACTAGACATAAATATACAAATGTTTATATACAGAAGGAAAACAAAATTTTTATGTTTTTTATCAATAAATTGAATTTGACTGAAACAGTTGAATTAATCTGTGTTTCAAAATTGTTCATGATATACTTGATTTTTTGTATTTTACAGATACTGATTGTTATAATGTATTTCTGGAAAAAGGCTATGATAAGGCCAAAACATGTTGGACAATTAGAGCATGTGGAATTAATTGAAAAAAATCCCTATTGTCAAAAACAAGTGAGAAAACACGTGAAATTTTTTTTGGTTTTTGTTTTTGAGAATATCAAAATATCTTGAATATTTAAAACAATCCAAATAATTTCTTTGTGAAAAACCGATACTCAGCTATATTTTAAAGATGATTTAGAAAATAAAGTTCCTATAAGGTTCTAATAATTATTGATTAAAATAAATTGCTGCCATGTTGCCTTTATTCGCTGTTGAAGTGATTTTAGTATTAATTGCACAGATTAATGTCATATTTATATTGTAATTTCTCTGATTTTCATGATTAAAATTATAAAATTAATTTTTTTTGGAATAAATATGAAAGATAGCTTCTGTTTTTATTTTAACATATGATTCAAATACTTGAAGTGAATTCTGGTGAACAAATCCACAATTTGAAAACTAATTATTAGGGTAAGTGCTAGATAGATCATTCAAACGGATTATATATCATAGATCAAGGTTTTTCATAAGAATTTAACTGTAACCCCCATAATTTCATTAAATTAACCTGAATTATTTTATTAAATTTTTGGAGAAGGTTGTTGCTTTAGTTATGTCTGGTGCTGTTATTATTATAATTCTGTGCTATATCAATATATGTAGCAGTTTCATTGTTTGTTCCAAGGATGAGGCAGTGGAAGGTGCTTTAAGAGACATTGGTCTTTTATAGATGTTTCCAGTTAACAATTCGATGTAGTCATCCGTTAATGATAACTATTATGTATTTTTCTGTTTGGAGGTGGCCTAACTACTCATTCTGTACAATGTATGTTTGTAATTAAAAGAATATACAAATTATATATAAATATTGATTTTTTGTTTTTATTTTGTGTTTCATTTTTATTTAGATGTGATTATATCATAATTTCTATATGATTATATCATAATTTCTATATGAACTTCATCAACATAGTTTTATTGGTTTGGGTAATTTTACATTTCTTATAGTTAGAAAAAGAATCTATATAGGTGTGCTTTGGCACATGGACTGTCAAATTTTGAGGCGTTGGTAGGGTCATGTAGACTTAATACAATTAAAAAATGCATGTAAAAGCCCACGCAAGAAAAGTTATGGGGCTTCGAACGGTACATTTTGGGTAATTTAGAAAAACCTAATAAAAAATCATACCTCCGTAACCGTAATACAAAGGACCCAGGTTCCAAGACTGAAAAGGTAGCAAATGACCCAACCAACGCCCTAAAAAATTTGACGGTCCATGTGCCGAACACCCTGTATAAATATTGGTTGAGTATTTTCTTTGTTCAGTATGCACGAACAGATTTCCTTCTATGATTAATTATGTCTTCCAAAATTGTCAAATCATTCAGTTCCATCAGAATATATCAAATTATTTTTAAACAATATTAAATTTTAGTGGTCTGAAATTTGAGAAACTTTGTAATAAAATCTATTATATTGTCAAAATCTGTTTTTGAGTAATATAACTTACTTAGAGTTAGACATATGTAGAATATAGATTTGTTAACCAGTATTTTATTGATAGGTGATGGTGTCTACTGCATGTTCATCTAACAATGCTGTGAAAAAAGAAATATGGTTCAAGTTAGCATGATTTGAATAGACGTTTACTCAATACAATATTCTTGAGTTCTTTCCAAATATTTGAATCATAGTTCTTCAAAAATCTAAATCTTTTGTATAAATGTTCCAATAACCCCTTTCTGTGATGTTCTTCAATATACTAATGATTTTTAGAGCCTATAGTTTCATTGCACCTAAATTTTCATTGTAATACTTGAAGTCCCTGAAATGTGGAACTCTAGTGAACATCAATTTTGAAGGTGGATAGGAAGCAGGAATCTTCGAGGTATTTCTGAACACACGTGTTTTTCAAATTATTATCATATTTTTCTCACATTCCTCTTTATCGATGTTGGCTAATGCGAATTTAACATTAATCTGTTTCATTTTCAGGAGGAAACCCCGCAAGGCTTCTTTGATGATCATGGACTTGGATAGACCATTTTCAGTATATGAAATCAATATATAGCACGTCAACTTTCTGAAGCTATCGCACAGGGTTTATTGGTTCTAATTTATGGTAGAATCTTATGTAAGCATGTAAAACAGAAATATTGCTAAACCTTTCTTCGAATATTTTTCTCACTCATTACAGTATGTTTTTACTTCGAATATATTCTATGTTGGTGCTTTGATAGAGACATTGGTTGGCTTTAAGTAAATATTGAGTACCAAGATCAATATATCTCTGTTTCGTTCTATCCAAATATGACTAAAACAATGCTCTATTTTTCTACCTCCCAAAAGTGGAGATTCTCAGTAAGTATTAGGATTTAGTTAGTGAAATTAGTCCATAAAATGTTAATTTATGTTTTGATTCTGCTTGTGCTAAAACAGATTGAATACTTATGTCCTCTATGGATTATATATCCAATGTTTCTCCTAACGAAACAACTGTCAGTATTAGCAAAAACTGTGTGCAATAATCTTAAGTATTTTCTCTTTACATTTATTCATTTTGTATCTTTTGACAATTTACATCTTAACCTTGTGATTTTTTATAGTTCACTTGTGCTTATAAAATTTCGAATTAGAGTTTACTTATTATCTCACTCTTCATGAATTGAACCTAACATTCGACTTATATATATATATTCTTTTGAACTTTTGGCTCACAATATTTAGTTATATTGGAATTATAATCTTGGGTTACTATATCTAAAAATTTGTTATGATTGATGCATACAAATTTTCGTTCCTCCAGATATTAATCTTGAAATAGTATATTCTGAAACAAGTTGCAGAATGGGCACCTATTCCAACACGAGCGACGAAGGAGCGAGTTTTTGAACGCATGAGTGTTGGAATTGCCTTCTGCAACGATTATTAGACGATATTTTCTCTGTTTCAGCCAAAAATTATCAGAAATTTATTGGAATTCAATGAAAAATTCAGATTATACCTCCTAGTGCCTTTTGTATTTTATTTTCGCAGTTGGTGTGACTGATAAGAAAATTGACAGATTATAGAATTTGAATAGTGCGTTCAAATCTTTACATGGCTTAATATTGACAACTGACATGCAATGGATGCGTGTTGACATTCGAAAGGATGTCAGTGTTGTCAACCACAAACGAAAAATATAACTAAAAACAATGCTGTAATGAGTTCATTGCAGCACTGTTTTTAGTACTGTAATGAATTCATTACGATACTGAAATAGAGAAATACTAGTAAGCCAGTGGATCTATAGGCCCGTAGATCTTTAGGCTAGTAGATCCATAAGCCTGTAGTTAAATAAGCTCATAGATCAATATTGACCATAGATCAATGAAGCTCACAGACACACGAAACAGAGCAAAGAAACCCGTTGAAAGCTAAGAAACTCGAAAGAACGCGAAGAAACACGAAAGAACGCGAAGAAACAGGAATGGAAACGAAAGAACGCGAAAAAACACGAAAGAACGCAAAAAAGCCCAAAGGAATCCAAAAAAACCCGAAGGAACGCAAAAAAAAACCCGTTGAGAGCGAAAAAACGTGAAAGAACTGGAAAAAACACGAAGAAACACGAAAGAACGCGAGAAAACACAAAAGAACGCGAAAAAACACGAAAGGGCCCGAAGAAACACGAAAGATGCGAAGAAACGCCATGAAACATGAAAGATCGCAAAAAACCCAAAGGAACCCGAAGGAACGTAAAAAAACCCCGTTGAAAGCGAAAAAAACATGAAAGAAACACGAAAGAACCCAATGAAACATGAAAGAACGTGAAAAAATACAAAAGAACGCGAAAAAACACGAAAGATGGCGGAAAAACACGAAAGAACCCGAAGTAACACGAAAAAACGCAAAAAATCCAAAGGAACCCAAAAAACCCCGAAGGAGCACAAAAAACCGAAAGCGCCCAAAAAACTACGAAGGAGCACAGAAAAACCAAAAGAGCGCCAAAAATCCCGAATGAACTTGTAAATTGCACACCCTGTATGAAATTTTATTGAAATCAGCTCCCGTACGCGGAAAAACACGAAAACTTGAGAAAACTGGTGAAAGTCAGCGCTACGAATGCGCGACTCAGATGTGACACCCTGTGTATGAATTGAAAATATTTTATCGAATTGAGAAGCCGTATGCAGAAACAGCCGAAATAACTCGATCGAAGGTAGCTGTTAGAAATAGGCAACGCATATGAGACACCCTGTATATAATTGATTCGCAGTAGGTGCTTTTTGCAAAAAAAAAAAACAAAAGAGTATTGTTTCAACTCCATCGATTAGCGCTTGGTTAATTTTACAAAGGTAAAATAAAAATTATTCGATAAAGGTCTAAAGGTGTAACCATGAGCAGAGTGACTCTCCGATTTCTTCGAATTTCGTTCCATTCGATCACGCATAAACTAAGTGGATCCGATTTACGTCTAGAATATGACATAGAATCTACATAAGATTAGAATATCAACGACAAATCTCATTTCAGAGTAGGAATCGACAGGGGTGAAATGTATTGGCTAGGGATTGCAAAACTGGTTCTATGCTGGGTAGATTTTTGAATTCCATAAAAACATATCGTAGACTGTTAATTATAAGAGTATACCTCACCAGGGATCTTACGAATCGTATGAATTGAAGGATTTTCAAAATATTATACGGAGTATGGATTAAAATTGTAATTGAAATTATGTGAAAATGTTCTGTGAACGTCGGACGTGACTGATGATCTGGAAATTTGTGTTTGTTTATTAGCGTTTCTTCGTGTTTCTTCCAGTTCTTTCATGTTTTTTCGCTCTCAACGGGTTTTTTTTGTATTCCTTCGGATTCTTTTGGATTCCTTTGGGCTATTTGCGTTCTTTCGTGTTTCTTCAGGTCTTTTCATGTATTCTCGCGTTCTTTCTTGTTTTTTCGAGTTCTTTCGTTTTATTTCGTGTTTCTTCGCGTTCTTTTGTGTTTTTTTGCTTTATTTCGTGTTTCTTCGCGTTCTTTCGAGTTACTTTGCTTTCAACGGTTTTCTTAGCTGTGTTTCGTGTTTCTGTGCGCTTCATTGATCTATGATCTATATTGATCTATGAGCTTATTGAAAGACTGGCTTATGGATCTACTGGCCTATAGATCTACGGACCTATGGATCTACTGGCTCACTAGTTTATAATATAAATTACATGACATTAGTTTCAATTCCAACAATAACGTGTATTTATATTTCTTTATATCCTGAAATATACTCCAAATAGAAGTCAAAACTTAGCTATGGATCGAAGCATTTTGATTGGTTCCTTAAACTGAAATTATATTTTCAAGTTAATTTGTAACGAATTCAGCAAATTCACTGAAACTCATTTTGACATATTTACAATTTTTGTTTCATATTTCTGTCGAATCTCTTATATTTTTTATTGTAACTATAGTGATGCCACAAAGAGTAGATTGAATAATATGTACAATGTGTCTGAAAAATATCCAACCCGTCGATTTTTTACCTCGGAGGAACAACCTTTTGAACATTTTTTTTTGTTTTTAACTCTTCAGTTATATATCAATTTGGTATTGTTGTTCTATTTAATGTTATTTTATGATTTTTTTTATTGATTGTCAAGGACCTGATAATGCTATTTGATTAAGGTTTCCAGGGTATTCAATGATATTAGAGTTGGGGTTTTTCAGTTAAACGTTGGTGGTGAGTAGTTCGGAAGTTTCAAAATTATTTTTTTATTGAGAATTCAGATATAGAAATTCACATTTTTCTAATTGTTGACATACATTTATTTGTCATTTATGGTGAGACTTTGCCTCGAACAGTATCTGTCGGATTTTTATATATTTTTCACTTTGTGTAGCGCTTTGTGTACTGTGCAGAAACTAATTTATCAAGACTAGAACCGTAGTGTGGATACCTTGAGATTTGTTTCATCATTGCACTTCGGTGACGACGGAATTATAGATGAAAGCGTGTCTGCTCAGTAGATGTAGCGTGTAGTGATGGACAACTCGAGTTTCATTCTTACCGAGTCGACTTGAGATAGTTTTATGTTCACTCCAGTCAACTCGGAACGAGCCAAGCTTAAACGGAATACGTCGCCTAAGGCCAGTCCTACATTGGAAGCGGATTTGGTCTGGCCAGCCAAACCGACCCGATTTGATTCTCTTCAGAGCAGTCCAGACCAGATCGAACACTGCCTCCAATGTAGGAGGAAAGTACGTTTTCTTTGTTTTTGTTTCCTCCAGACCAGCCAGACCCGTCCAGACCCTCCAGACTGTCTGGTCTGGAGAAATTCCGCTTCCAATGTAGGACCGGCCTAACTCTGAACTCGGCCGGTTTAATCGGCCTAGCTATGCTGACTCGAGTCGGCACACGAAATGAATCGGGATGGCGAATTCAATACGCATTTCGGCCATGTCCTCCCTTCGCCGAACGGAACTTGTACTAGAATTAAGCTCGGCAGCTGTCCTAGTCAACGCGATGCTCATTCGCCAACTCGATGCTCATTCGCCCACTCGATGAATTGGATACGGGCTTACTTGACTCAATACGAGTTGGCCATCTATTCAACTCGAGTTGAAAATTCCACAACTCGTCCTATCACGAGCAACGAAGTGTTTGCCACCCTTACAGGGACGCGACATCGCTGATCGAGAATGACGGAGTGTATGCCTTGATAAGGGGTTTTCTAAGATCCACTGCAATCCTGGATATCGAGCAAAGACTCGATTCAGTGTTCTCAGTGCCGACAGTTGTTGTGAAGAGACCGACGTCTTAGAACAGTGCATACGATAGAAAAATAAACGGTAAAGTGTAAGTAGTATCCTTACTAGCCCATCTGTTAATATGGAGAATGAAAAGTTGCTCCGCTCTGCCTGTATCCATCAGAATTGTGTCTGCAGTGTGTGGTCTGACTGGATCCATTGAGTATAAGTATACCTAGATAGGAAACGCAGTTTAAACAAACGAAGCTAGAAATTCTACCAGTAAAGTGGCGGTCCCAAGCGTCTAAACACGGTAAACATCGCGGGTATTTTTTGGTCACATACTAGACAAGTGTAATAAAGAAAAGAAAGACTTGTATTAGAAATGATACGAATTTCCCAATAACAACAAATTATAAACAGAAACACTGACATCAATAACCTCAGTAACAAATAATCTTAACTCATAAAGGCAGATGATAATATTAATAACTTCAAATTTATCAAAAATTACGAACGAACAGAATGACCAGTCAACAGAATGTTATTCAATTTCAATATTTCAATTTTTTATTTTTAAAGGTAGTTTAAAATTTTCATAAACCATAACATTAGACATAATTCAGTTTCACTGAATTATAATTATGTGTTAAATTTTAGTCAACCTTGAAAATATTTCCAAATTCAATATTCGTATCTATTTCCTCAAAATTCAAACTGACAATTTAAAGTCAATAAAAGAATTTATATTAAGAACTAACTATAAGATATTCAATTAAGAAGCTGATTATATTCTGGTTCATTACCAACACTAAGTCGCAATCCAACATTGTGTGAGTAAAATACTGCATTTAGCTGATCACTGTATATATGTATTTCATATCAACTTTTTATTTTAAATGTTCTGAAGACACGGTTTATATACCGAGAAAGCTCAACAAAACAATAAATGATACTCTAAACTAACGACCTTTTTTACTCTGAAATTCCCTACTATCAATAATTTAACTATATATATATACATATATATGCTTGCTGATATCATTGCTGATACTTTGAAGAACGCCTACAACACAGAAAACCAATATTATGTCAGGGACTCATTTCAGTTTGCAAGTGAAATAAATGACTCAGAAATACCTGAAAATTATAGACTAATTTCACTTGATGTCATAAACTTATTTGAAAATCTAGAGAAAAGTGAGATAGTTAAAATCTTTAAGCTCAAATGGAATACCATAAAAGAATACACAACTATGAACTTAAAGCTTTTCATAGAGATTGTTGAGTTCTTGCTAGATAACAACTACTGTACCTTCAAAGAAAAATTTTATTTACAAATATTTGGATGTGCTATGGGCTCAAAGCTTTCTCCCATACTAGCACAATATGTAATGGATCATCTGTTGTATACCTGCTTAGTTGAATTGCCATACGTACTATTTATGAAAAAGTTTGTTGACGATATAATAACAGCATTACCTGAAGAAAATATTCAAGAAATACAAACATGCTTCAATTCTTATTCCAAACATCTCCAATTCACAGTAGAAACTGAAAATTCTGAACAATCAAGATATGAAAAGTACACAGACACAACAACAAAATAAAACTCGAATGGTACAGAAAGGAGACACATTCAAATAAAATCATCCATTTCAATTCCGACCATAGTCTGAATGTGAAAATAAACACCATAAAACAGATGAAAAATAGAATAAATAAAATATGTCATGAATCATTCAGACAACAGGGAATAAGAAAATTACATCAAATTTTAAAGCAAAACGCATATCCCAACAATATGTTAAAGAAACTTTTGTATGCAGATAATGAAGCATCACCCCAAACCATCCAAAACCTAAACACAAGTAGAGTACATATCGCATCATATCCCAATATACACGGTCTAACATCAAAACTAAAAAATATATTCAGGGACGAAACTGTAAAAATTGCTACATACAACATAAAAACAGTAAAAAATCTGTACAGTAAATTGAAAGACCCTATACCAACTAAACATAAAAGTAATGTAGTATATAAGATTGAGTGTACAGATTGTGAACGTGAGTACATTGGACAAACATCCCAAAAGGTAATAAATAGAGTAGCAATCCATAAATCAGATGTAACCAAACACCACCAAAGATGTGCTCTAGCATTGCATGCACACAATTTGAAACACAGAATGGACTTCGACAATGTCACAGTGTTAAAGACAGAAAATAATTACCAAAAGAGATTAGTGCATGAAATGATTGAAATAAACAAAACTGATAATGTCATAAACAAAAAAACTGATACCAACAATCTAAGCTCGATATATAGTTACCTCTTAAATGTATCAAAATACGAAAATTTTTACGATGGCCCTATAGATGAGTAATTTACCCATAAAGATCACAGAGGAGAAAGTCAAAACTACAAATCATAGAGGACCGAAACATAACCTTTTTTATTTTTATCAAAACAATTAAATTGTCGTAGACCTTTTTGTTGGTTTTAGATGACTGGTTTCCACTTTTATTTTAGAACATGACGAATCTCTTATTGCTAGGTGCTAATAATTTAATAAATCTAATATTCAGTAAGTTATAGAACAAAACAAGAAAATAATTTTATATTATGTTGTTATTATTGTACTTTTATAGAAGCCCTGAGGAAGCATTAAATAAAATGCGAAAGCTTGGCAAAAAATAAATAGTATTAATTCACTTATCCTCCAACTCTGAGTCGACAAACCCTTATTCAAGTCATATATTATACCTATAGGACTCTTAATCACACTGAAAATATATACATATATATATATTTTTATTGGTTGGCAAACAATAGAGCGTTAGTGTTAGCAGGGGAATGTGACGGGGTGCCATAAAATTCGGCGTATAACATGAAAGCCAAGAGAAAAAACCCCTAGTAAAACTAAACCGTGGCTCCCCGCATGTTTGTTGTGAGTACAAAAATACACTGAAATATATTTGAGGGACTTCTTTCTTCAAGAGTGGTGTTCTATTGATAAATACAGAGGCTTCTGCACATATCGAATCTGAAAATAAAAAGACAAAAGCAGAAAAAAGAACAAAATATACGTATCAATCTGAATAGCATGCTATTGGTACGACCATGACCTGTTCTCAAACGATTAAGAAATATCCAAATTATTCTTGGAAAATCAAAACCCGAAATTTTTTCAGAAATGAGATTTTAATTGAACACTTCGTGAGAGTTCCATTCAATCTTCCATAATTCTTTATCGCTAATGTTCATATTGAAGAATGTATTATACTAGAATGTTTTACGTGATTTCAATCTGAGAATTATATTTTGTGGGATGTATGAAATAATTGGAAATAAATTGGGAAAAGAATGATATTTATTCCAAGAATTCAGAGCTGCAGTCTGTCTGCGAATATGAAGAGGGACAATGTTAGACAATACTGGTAACCAATGAACCGGTGTAGATCTTATGGTGCCAGTAATTATTCTCATGGATGTATTCAATTGTGCATCAATTTTTTGTGTATGTGCACTATTAATAAACCAAACAGAGCAACAACACTCAGCTGCAGAAAAGACTAGGGCTAGAGATGCTGTACGAAGAGTGGAAGCATCAGCACCCCAAGACGATCCAGCTAATTTCTGAACAATATTATTCCTTGTTTTCAGTTTTAGGCTCAGATCATTTAAATGAGCCTTGTAATTGAGAGATGAATCTAATTTAACTCCTAAGTATTTTGGATAGAAATTATGTTCGATAGGAGAATCATTGAAAGTTACAGCTAATTTTCTATATTTTTCATGATTATTCAGATGGAAACAAGATACCTCTGTTTTGTTGGGATTTGGACATAATTACCATTCAATAAAATAATTCTTTAAAATTTCCAAATCAGATGACAGTATGTTTTCCAGAGTATGGAAATCCGAATGTTGGTAAGCAATAGTAATGTCGTCAGCATAAACAAATTTTTGAGATGATGTAGTCGGCAAATCACTTAGATATAAATTGAAAAGTAAAGGAGCTAAAACTGATCCTTGAGGAAGACCGTTTTTCAATGTTTTGAAGTTGCTACTCTTATTATCAATAAAAACACGAAACCTTCTATCAGATAACATATTTTCTAATAATCGTACCATTTTCCCACATTTCAGATGGGTATAGAGTTTGAAAATTAATCCATCTTTCCACACAGTGTCATATGCCGAAGATAAATCGATGAAAGCAGCTCCTGTTTTCAACCTATCATTGAAGCCTGATTCTATGAAAGTTGTAAGGCTGAGAACCTGATCCGAACAATTTCTGTTTTTCCTAAAGCCTCCCTGGAAATTTTGTAAAGCATTTTCTATAGAAGATTCAATTCTAAAAAGGATTAGCCTTTCTAATATCTTGAAAGAAACACTCAATAAACTGATGGGTCGATAACTACTAGGATCGCAAGGATTTTTTCCTCGTTTCAAAATCCCTATTAGTTTAGCCTTACGAAATTCGGAAGGAAAGTTTCAGAATATTGTTATAGAAAGACAATAACCAAGACAAGGCCTTTTTTCCTAAATGTTTGATGAATTCTGGATAAATTCCGTCAAAACCTGCTGCCTTTCGAAATTTGGTAGATTTGATTGCAGCCCTCAATTCATCTATATTGAATGGATGTGAAACATGTTCTAAAGTAGGAGCTGATCTCCTGAATATCTGTAATTTTTTCTTCACATTCCTCATTTTAGATTGGGATAAATTGACTGATTCAGAGACATTAACTAGGCGGTGTGCGATTAAATTGGGATCAATTTTTGATGATCAGGAGGTAAGAGGAGTAGCTTCACCTAATTTTCTCAATATATCCCATGAACTCCTACTCGAATGTGTAAAATTCATTTTTGATACAACACTATCCCATTTCTCTTTTCGGTTTGTATTGATAGAATTCATAAGCCTTTCACATTTATCAACGGATGGTGTTTTTGATAGTTCTTGTACAGATTATCGGTTTCTTTCGACCAACCTGGAATATAATCTTACCGGAAACCTCTTGGAACGAACTTTTTTGCTGCGGCTTTCACAACACCTAATAATCTGTGATAGTTATCATGAGTGGGTTTAATCCATCTAATATCACTGTCTACCTTCTTAGCAAATTCAATTTATTATAGTTTGTACTCAGTTTGTACTCAATAATATGCTTTAATTAGACAACGTATCACCACAACATTTATTGACTGAATTTAATTGACAGAAATCAGAAAAGTGACTAAAGACAGTATTTGTCATTAGGTTAATGGAACATAGTTTATAATCAAATATCATAGTTTTACATCAATACTTCCTCTAAAACATTAGATATTTTGATTATTAATATTTTTTTTTTTTTTTTTTTTATAAATGACGTTTACGTAGATTCAAAAACAATTTAGATCATTCCGATAGAAGAACGTAATTCAGCAAATCTCAGCCGAGGCAGCGGCTTCGTCAGGATATCAGCAAGTTGTTGATCACCGGAAACATGTTGGATGTTCAACCTTCCATCTTGCAATTCCTTCCGAATGAAATGATACCTCACTTCGATGTGTTTAGTCCTCTTGTGGAACTCATGGTTTTTCGACAACTTGATTGCACTTTGGTTGTCCACATAGAGAATAGGAATGTCATCTAGGGAGAAACTTCTGCAAACAGTCGAGACAACCAAACCGATTCCCTGGCAGCTTCACTGGCAGCAACATACTCAGCTTCAGTAGTAGATAAAGACACACACTCTTGACGTCTACTAGCCCAAGATATCGGCCCTCCACTGTGCATGAAAACAATTCCACTGACCGACCGACGTGTATCAGATTGACCAGCATAATCTGCATCGCTGTACGCCTTCAAGACACTTCCTCCAGAACCAGCCTCGTACTTGATACCTACAGAACTAGACCCTCTAATGTACCTTAGGATTCTCTTGACCATCAACCAGTGAACTTCTTCCGGATTTTCCAAGAACTGCGACGCATAGCTAATAGCAAACGAGATGTCAGGACGAGTAGCCACAGCTAAGTACATCAAACATCCTACAACTTCACGGTAAGGTGCCGATGTTCTCAAACCAGTTTTCTCTTCCAGCTGCACGTACTTGTCGATGGGCGTCGAGACAGCATTGGCTTCTGCCATGTTGAACTTCTGAAGAAGACTTTCCGCATACACCTTCTGACTCAATCGAATTGAACCATCTTCCTCTCGTTCGATGAGCATATTCAAAAAACAGCCAAGTGGTTCATGGGTAATCTTGAACTCCATCTCCAGCTTCCTCAGGAACTCTTGAATCATACTCTCTCTTGTTGCAGCAACCAAGCCATCGTCCACGTACAAAACAACGATCAGTTTATCTTCACCAGATATACAAAAGAACAGACACGGATCAGCTTCGCTCTCGACAAGGCCAAACTTCATCAGGATCTCCTTGAATCGATTGTTCCAGCACCTTGGTGATTGCTTCAATCCATAGAGACTCCTAACCAGTTTGCACACGACCAGAACCGTCTTCAAAACCCTCAGGTTGATCCATATAGATTTCTTCGGTCAGAACACCATTCAGAAATGCTGTCTTGACATCAAACTGGGCCAACTTCAGACGTTCCTTGGCAGCAACACTCAGAATTGCTCTGATTGTATCAAAACGAGCTACAGGACTGAAAGTTTCGTTATAATCAATACCTTGTCGTTGACTATAACCCTTAGCAACAAGACGAGCTTTGTAACGACCAATCTTTCCATCTGCATCTCGTTTGATACGATAGACCCAGCGATTAGCGACTGTCTTCCTCCCTGCTGGCAACTCTGATAAAACCCAAGTAGAATTTTCCACCAGCGAAGACATCTCTTCTTTCATCGCAGCCATCCAGTGCACGTGATCAGCAGATTTCATGGCTTCTTTGTAGTCTCGAGGTTCGTCCAACTCAGCAAGAAACATCTCACTTAATCTTTTAGGTTTCTGAAGAGTACTTCTATCTCGAAGACGTAGTTGAGGGATCTCTTTCACAACCTTAGGGGTTTCTTCAAACTCTTCGATTCGCGGTTCAGCAGCAACAACTCGACGATTCATTGGCAGCACAGGATTCGGGACCTCAGGCACGTTCGGAGCTACCGGTGAGTTCAGATCTCTAGGAGAATCCAGAGGTTCAACATAGTCATCGATTTCTTCAACAGCAACAGGACGGACAGCAACGGGATGGACACCTTCGACAAGATCTCTTTCTGGGGCTTGTTCAGGAAACAATGCTAAAACTTTAGAGGAATGCTCTGGACCAAACACTACTTCTCGACTTCGTTTAACTTCCTTTGTTCCCTTGATCCACACACGAAAACCATCGATATCGTCCGAATATCCGACAAAGACTGCTTCGACACCTTTAGCATCCCACTTCTTACGACGTTCTTTGGGCACCATCAGGTAGCAAGTGGTTCCAAAAATATGGAACCTGTTCAGATGCACACTCTTCTCAACAAACAGCTCACACGGAGACTTGCCTTCTACAGAGCTTGGACCAGTTCGATTGAGAATATACACCGCAGCGTTGACAGCTTCCGCCCAGAGAAACTTTGGAAGATCCTTGCTAACAAGCATGGTTCGTGCTAGCTCAACAATCGTTCTGTTCGATCGTTCAGCACAACCATTTTGTTGAGGCGTGTAAGGATTAGTGACCACCATCTTCGTTCCTTCAGACTTCATAAGATTCTTCACCGCCTCATTATCGAATTCTTTTCCTCCGTCACACTGGAACAACTTGACAGACTGACCGCGTTGATTCTTCACCAGCTGCATCATTTCTTTTATTTTGTCAACCACCTCAGATTTCGCCTTCAAGAAGTAGACGAAGCGAAATCTGGAGTAGTCTCACACGTGAAGCAGACAAAGTAACTAGATCCACCAATAGACTCCTGTTCCATGGGACCACAAACATCAGCATGAATAACTTCTCCTGGCTCTGTAGAACGCTGTTGACGAGACTTGAATGGTTCCCGATGCTGCTTGCCTTCTACACACGATCCACAGAACTCATCATCAGGTTTCATATCGATTCCGTGTTTCTTGAGTACATGCACGACATGACGTTTGTTCTGATGGCCTAAACGTTCATGCCAAACTTGCAGAGAGTCCTTGGACGCCAGGTTAGCTTCACTCACACAGCATCCGTCCGGTACATTTACTTTAAGCATCATCTTGAACAGCTGACCAGTTCGTACACCTTGAGCCTTGACAGCACCATCCAGCAAGAATTCACATCTATCCTTGGAAGAGCTGAAAGTCATACCTCTATCCAGCGCACGTGTAACCGAGAATAGATTTCTTCGAGCATCAGGAACATACAGCACGTTCTCCATAATACAAGGAATAAAGCGCCCATTCACAAACGCCTCGAAGTTGATGGTTCCTCTTCCCAAAGCACTCATCACTGAGTTGTTTCCGATACGAATTTCTGCTGGAATCGAGAAAGCTTCAAAGACCGAATACCATTCTTTCTTGAAGGTCATATGATCTGTTGCACCAGAATCGATAATCCAAACATCATTCTTGGTTTCCGCACTGAACACTTCGCTAACAAAAGCTTGTTTGTTTTCAGACATCACATCGCTCTTTGACTCAGATTTCTTCTTCTTCTTCCTCTCTGTTGGACAGTCTCTTCGGAAATGACCAGTTCTTTGACAACCGTAGCACTTGTAGGCCTTCTTCCCTTTCTGGTTGGACTTGACATCGTCTTTGACCGGTTTGACTCCTGCACCCTGTTGACTTCCACTTGCACCCTTGGGCTGAATCTTCAACTTAGTTGCCATCAATGCTGTCAAATTGTTCTCCTTCTCTTGCCGAAGTTTCCGCCTGTGCTCATCAGATGTCAAAACGTTGATAAGATTATTCAGGGTCTGTTGGTCATCCGCCCTGGCCCACCAGGCTTGTCTGAAACTTTCAAAACTATCAGGCAAAGTTTCCAGCAACTTGACCATCAAAGCTGACTCGTCGGGCTTAACTTTCAACTGCTGCATGCGAAGAATCAAACCTTCAAATTTAGCTATATGGCTTACCATATCGTCTGCTAAATTCATGTCAAAACTGAAAAAACTCAGTCTGCACTGAATGCACAGCCTGCCTTGTTTGCTGTTCATAAATACCGTGCAGTTTTGTCCACATCTGATGAGCAGTTTCGCAGGCGACGATCAGGGTCATGACACTTGAATCAATTGTCTTGATGATAATTTGACAAGCTGCGCGATCTGCCTTGTCCCAAATTTTCATCGACGCCTCGTGAGCCGCAATTTGAGCCGCCGTAGCATTGGCCACCAGTTCCGGTTTTACTAACTCGCCGACACTCACTTCATACGCTTGGTCAGTTGCCCGCAATAAATTGCGTACCATAAATTTCCAAATATTCCAGTTCTCCGAACCCTTCAACTTCTCAATACCATGCAATTCCATGATTGTCAGTCACCAAAATTCCAGCAACTATCACCTTCAGGTTACGAGACGAAAACTTTTCGGAAAAACACTATTTGTTCCTTTTTGATTCAATTCAATCTTCGTTGAAAACGTTGGTCCAATCAAACCGAACCACGCTCTGCTACCATATTATAGTTTGTACTCAGTTTGTACTCAATAATATGCTTTAATTAGACAACGTATCACCACAACATTTATTGACTGAATTTAATTGACAGAAATCAGAAAAGTGACTAAAGACAGTATTTGTCATTAGGTTAATGGAACATAGTTTATAATCAAATATCATAGTTTTACATCAATACAATTCAATTCGCTTTCTTGAAATTCCAACGAGGTCTTTTTAAACATTGTGAATATTGAATTAAACTTCTTGAAGTCAACAGTATAGGCCTATGTTGGCTATGAGGAAAAACTCCTAAAATTTGACGCTTTACAGGAAGCGGTTTGCAAGTATTGTCACAAGACACTAGGCAGAGATCAGGATTGTAGCCTCTATTCCATCGAGAAGAATGAAAAGAAGGTACATCTTTTCCATCAAAAATTAAATAGATATTATTATCTTCCATCCAGTCAGCTAAAGCTATTCCACTTCTATCATTTTTATTATAACCCCACATTACGTGGTGAGAATTAAAATCACCGCAATAAATTGAAGGATGAGGAAGATTCATTTCCAAATTTCTTGGCCAAATAGTATTTGGAGGTTTGTAAATATTAACGATAGAAATATTACAAAATTTGAATATGATATATAGAAAACACCCTCAAGTTCGCCTTTTTGAATTAACTCGATATTGTGAATCAATGATTTTTTAACATAACAAGCTAAACCGTAAATTTTACTAAGGCGATAATCAATGAATACATAACCTTTGATGGTTCCTCTTTGACTCTTTTTTTTCAGTATCCGCATGTGTCTCTTGAAGAAGAATAATCTCATCACCATAGTCATTTGCTAATTCTGAAATATAATCACTCTTGACCTTAGAAATACCCTCTATATTCAGATCCAATACACAAAATTTGTCGCCAATCTGCAAGGAGGATTCTTCGAATCGGGTCTTGCGGTCCGAGTGATGATTTTTCAGATCTTCTGATGTTTGAAGTCTGCTATGGAACCCATTCAAAGGGAAATCATCATCCATAGTTGGGGAAGTTTGTGATATAATACTTATTTCATTTAAAAAATAGCAGAGGAAAAATTATCGATTGACTTTTATTAATATAAATATATATATAATATATATATACTTAATGTACTTCACCTTTGCTATCAATGTCT
>JARTUT010001919.1:0-39783 GCA_030674115.1 Micraspis discolor | reverse complement strand
AATGCTTTCTCTTTGTATTGAAACAACATATTTCCAATTCGAAGACATCTTCTATCAACAAGAATTCGGAATGGCCATGGGTTCACCACTATCACCAATTAGCTGATTTATATATGGAAATTTTGGAACAGAAGGCATTAGAAAAATATGTACTTAAACCCAAACTGTGGAAAAGGTATGTAGATGATACTTTCATTATTTGGCAACGTGGAAGAGACACTATAGATGGATTCCTTCAATATCTAAACAATCAAGAGGAATCAATTAAATTCACAATTGAAATCGAGAAGGACAGACAACTTCCATTCTTAGATGTACTCGTACATAAACAAAATGGAATCCCAAGAACCACTGTGTATAAAAAGCCAACGATCACAGGACAATATCTACATTTTGAGTCAAACCACCAACTGAACACTAAATTGGGAGTAGCAAAATGTTTATTTGATAGAACAATAAATATTTGTTGCACTGAAGAAGACCAAAATGAAGAAATAAATAACATCTCGAAAACTCTTAGAAGCAATGGCTACCCCAAAAGATATTAGAAAAAGCTAAACGAACAAGAGAAAGTCAACCTGAACCAACAGATATAAATCAGACCATTTAAACCGTAATTCCTTATGTAAAAGGTTTGTCGGAGAAAATGAGAAGAATTGGAAATAGATACAACATAACGACTGCATTCAAAACTCAAGACAGAGCTAAACTTACAAAAGTTAAGCCTAATAATGAGACACAAAGGACAAAGAACTGCATATATGAATTACCTTGCGAGTGCGGAAGATCTTACATCGGAGAAACTAAACGCCCTCTGAATGTACGAATAAAAGAACATCAGAAGCTTCTACGAGTACTAGACAGCGACAAATCCAGGTTAGTCCAACATGCTGTAGATGAGAATCATCGTATAAAATGGGATGAAGCATCAATAATATCCAAAGAAGAAAAACTTGTAAGAAGAAAAATCAAAGAAGCAGCATTTATGAAAATAACACCAGATTCCATAAGTGCTCCATCTATAGATCTGCCAGAAGTTTGGACGCCGATAGTTCGATCCAACTTAAAAAAGATCATCATATCACAGATGAGTATATAACATTGTTCATTTTTTCTTTCATGACTTCTGTCATATTGACTTTTTGAAAATTGATAATTTTCAAAAGGTTTTTTACTACTCCTCCTTGATAAAGATAGAAGATGTCTGTCGGGACGTCGGAAAACATTACATCCACAATAGATGATGGTAATAGCCCAAACAATCATTCAACACGAGCTCCATCATCAACAATATCTCGTCATCAACTATTTATTCTATGATCTCGTACTGCTATCTATTTTAACTATATGCTCGTATAACATGATATTTCATTTAGGGGTCTCGAGATTGTGGACCTTTCCTATACTGTTATGAGAGATTTCTTAGTTTCCTGGATCGAAAGGCCTTGAAGGGCCGGTTCCAAAGCCTTAAGGCAGGGACCGTTACCATCATGTGCTCTAAGGCATGAGAGAATATACCTTTTTTAATCAACCGCGAACTTTCTGTCACTTTTTCAGAGCCACCGCTGGAAATCCATGACCTTCCCCGTGTTCCTAGTTCTTTAGCTCATACAATATTATAGTTATAGTTCACATACCCTGGGGCCGCGACCATGACGATGGTCATAATTGGTCGTTTACTTACTTGCCATGATTATTATCTTGTTGTATAATTGAAGCTTACATATTTGCCATGATTATTATCCTTGTTGTATTATTGAAGTTTACATATTTGCCATGATTATTAATTCTTGTTGTATCATTGAAGTTGCCATATTTACCATGTTTATTATTCTCTTTGGTTTTGTTCTCTTATTCTGAAATATAAAAGGCAACCCTCGTACTTGAGCGATCGCGTACAACAGCGCGACTTAGTTCATTGACTGTTCACAGCGAACGGTCTGAGTGTGCACGAGGGTAAGACACATAAATATGATCATGGTAATAAATATGGTAGGTTTGAGGTCATATTCCTTGGATTTCATGCTGACGCTTCGCTCACTTGGATCTCCCATGTTGACAACCTAGTCTCAGACTCAGTTCAAATATCTTCGCTCTGAGAAAACTGTCGTTTTCTAATACAGGGCTTTGTTGCGTACTGTGTATTCTGCCCTGGTTGAATCGTATTTGAAATATGGTATCCTGCTGAGGGAGGCAGTGCAGATTGTGAGGCCGTTTATAGACTGCAGAGGTGAGTAATATGAATATAAGGAGGTCTTAGCCACCGTGACTGTTGTAATATTGCCCTAAAAAAACTTGGTATTCTTAAATTTCCATAGATTTTTATATTAAAAATTTATATTTTCATAATAATGGGAAAAAATATGTATTACAATCGGATATACATGGATATGGCACCCGCCGGAGCAAATCACTCATTAGGAAGGATTAAGTAAATCCCTACACACTCCTGGATTCCACGCGGTGTTTCTGTAAATTGAATGAACTTCTTAGTGGGGTGAAGAATATAAGAATGAACGTGTTCAAGCGGAAGGTAGAAATGATGTTGACATCAAATGTCATCAGCTGAATTTTATTCGATTGACGAATTTTATGAAAAGACAAAATGAATGAGATCGATTTGTGGGGATTACTTCTTCCTTCACCGTCAAGGTGGCGCATCTGTGGCCTGATTACTACGCTACGGTTATGATGGCGCCGCCAAACTCTACGCTCCGCCTTTGATGCAGAGATACACCACCAGGGGTCCCAACTATTAACGGCAACGGATAGATAGCTCCCCGGAAATGATACCACTCGAAACAAAGTCCCCAACTGGAATATATAGTCGAGGACGCAAACTAAAAATCCGAACAGTCACAATATATTGCAGTTCTCTAATTTTATAGTGTATTGGGTTGTTTATTGCTATTATATACATAATCCATGTCTTCTTCGTTTTATTTTATTATCTAACTAGAGTAGGCAGATTGAGGCCTAGTTAGAAAACTATATTTTTTCCGGTCACTAGGAGTAGGCAGATTGAGGCCTATTCAGCGCATGTTGACTTTCGTTGTTATTCTGGTTTAATCAGGAGTAGGCAGATTGAGGCCTGATTAAACGTCAGCATCTGACAAGTCATCACGCTGTCCCAAAAGATTTTATATAATAATCTTCTGGAGAATTAATTTTAACAATATAATTCATTTGGTTGTTTATGAATTACACTTTTATGACAATTGAAATTAATGTTTTATTTGTAGTAATCCCAAAAACTTAAATATCTATATCTGTAATATCAACATGCGGACTCCCTTTCATGAGGTTTCATAGTTTCTGAATATTCTGTATTTCCTTGAACAACTTTATGTACAAAAGAAGAGAGTGCTTTCAAGGACCACCAAGTGAGGGTTGCTGACAGAAATACGGAAGAGGCGCCGGGCATTATTCGAGTTTCTATACATTACAAAGTATTCATGTTGTTTGCGAAAAAGCTCAGAAATTTATACATGTATAGCCCTTCTCTTCTGAAAATAGAAAATCAACCTGGATCTTAAGAGTATCAAGTGTATAAACAACTGAATTAAAATTTTTCCTGGGAGACTCAATAAGGCCATGCCATCCAAAAACACAAACCATGACACATCAGGACTTCAGGAAATACAATTGTTTTAAACCTAATGCTTAGTGCTTGCTTGTCAGTTCACTTCCACTAGGGGCTAAGGGCTTTGTGATCCATAAAAGTGCTTGGGAGTCTTTCAGTGCTTGTGAACGTTGGGGATTACTAGGCACTAAGCCTTTTTCGAAATCGTGTTGTAACATGTAAATATTTCTACTGAGTACATTCAGGGAACCTTAATGATATGGCCATTTATTATTATTATTATTATTTTTACACGAAAAGTTGAGGAATAGCCTATAAACTCACAAACTAAATAAACAAATTTGAATTCGAAAACATAAGAACGGTTATTTTAACGAAAAAATAAAAAAAAACAGTAGTAATATCATGACCCAATCAGAACTATAAAGAAGAATACCTAGAATATATAAAAAGAAAAAGCACTACTGCATCTCCAGCCATCTGTCGTAGGAGTTCTTAAAAGAGTTCACAGAGCTGGAACCGACAACACTCTCAGGCAAACCATTCCAAATGTCAAACACCCGGTTAAACAGAAAATGCTGCCTGCGGAACGAAGTAAAAATTTTTTCTGAGCTTCAGAGAGCAACCTCCCGTCCCGATTGAGCTAGAACAGGTCCCGCAACTCGACACCGAACAGACTAGTTGAGACGAACCACGCCATATGGCAACCGCATAACTCGCCTCTGAAATTTCTCCAGCATATCTCGGTCACCGCACAACACTGTACCCCAAACCGGTCCGGCGAACTCCAGAATGTGCCGAATATAGGTCTTATACAGCACACTGCATGTAGCTGGATCGCACTTACAGAAGGTCTTCGGGATCAGGAAGAGGGCCTCATCGCCTTACCCAGAGCAGATGTTATATGCTCGGTCCAAGTAAGGTTCTCAGTTACAACAACCCCAAGATCAGAGTGCTCTCTGACTGAAGAGAGATATCGATCACCAATTTTATACTGGAGACGGGGATTGTTGGTGCCCATATGCACTGTCAAACACTTCTCCAGGTTAAGTGGAAGCTGCCAGTTATTCCAAACGGTTTCTCAGATAATCCTCTGTTCAATTACACTGATCAACAATTGCTAGGGATCACTTATGAACTTCTCTTCATTTGTATTTTATTCAAGATATCTCGTGAATATCTATACATTATATGTTCTCTAAGGAAAATTAAGATGTTTTGAGGTGATTATATGAAATTTTTCCTCACTTCATCGGCTCTTGTTCACAAAATCGATTATTATCTGTAGGCTGTTACAGATGGAGTGAAGAGCATTGTGGTATTTGTTATTAAATCTGTTTTTTCTTTCGTTCAAACACATAAGGTGACAATAATTGAAAAAATGAGAACAATATCAGCTTATCAGTCATGCCGAGAAGGCGTTTGGCTCCTGTGGAACTGGACCAAATCATACGGTGGATACAGGAAGCTTTGTCCCAGCGACAAGTGTCCTGGCGGTTGTATGTTTCGCAAAGTGTCGTGAGTCGGGCTTGGAATAGGTTCATCCAAAACGACTCAGTAGCTTATGTTCATGGGGAAGGTCGGCAGCGCAGTACAACAGCTGCCTAAGATCGTCTTTGATGCTCAATGCTACGAGAAATCCCACTTACCCGGCGTCGCGGCTCAATAGATCACTAAGAGTTGCCACAGGAGTTCTAATTTCGAACCAGACTGTAAGACGACGACTACATGTTCGTGGTTTGAGAGCACGTAGGAGGGTACAACATCCCCGTTTGAATAGGGAACACCGAGTTCATCGACGGCAATGGGCTGAAGAGCACCGCAATTGGACAGATGAAGATTGGAGCCGATGTTTATTTAGGGATGAGTCTAGATTTCGTTTGATCAACTCCGATGGACGTATCTTGCTTGGAGGGAAAGAGGTCGAGGTATGCAGAACAGTGTATGGTACCCACAACAGCTTTTTGTGGAGTTTGTATATGTGTATGGGAGGCATTTGTTTGAACCAACGCACAGAGTTGGTTGCTCTGCAGAACACCACAATTACCAGCCAGAGATATCACGATATGATTATTGAACCCATAATTGTTTCGTTTGCGGCTGCCTTGGGCGAGAATTTCATTTTAATTGACGATAATGCTCGTCCACACCGTAGTCATCTGGTTAATGAAGCGCTAGAAACTCATGCTATTGATAGGATGGACAGGCCAGCTCGCTCTCCAGACATGAATTGTATCGAACATGTCTGGTCTGAGATGTCTCAGACAATTGTCAACCTTAGAACAACCGATCAATAACCTGGAGGACCTTTCTAACGCTTTACGGATATTTGGACGAATTTGCCCCAAAATTCGTTTGATTGAAAGTATGCCTCGTAGGGCAGAATGCTTGTGACGAGCGCGTGGGGACCAACCAGGTACTAGCTTAACCGAAACTTCAGCATTCTTGTGGTTTCATCATAAAATTTTTATGTTATTCAAACACATAATTTTGAGTGTTTCTAATAAAGTCTTTTTTTCCTCTCCAACTTTTCATTTTTTCATTCTCTTCTCAAGTGAACCATAGTATCAACTGAAAATACTCTGATATCTGACTAAATTTATAATCTTGGAGCGAATATTTCAGATATAAATTTAGAAAAAGTAAGTGATCCCTATCAATTGTTGAGCAGTGTAGTTACAATTATGGAAATAAGTCGTCAGAAAATCATTGAAATCAACAAATAAACGAAATACTTACATAAAGATAATATTGAAAAGGTCTTTTCTATCACTTAAAATTTTGTTGAACCTACTGCAATGCCTGTTCGATAAGGTAAAAAAACCTAATTAATATGAATTTTGTTAATTTTGTCGAAAAATTGCTCAGGGTAATAATGCAGTCGCTGAATATTTCAGAAATATTTACCTTTGAAATAGTCGTTTTATGAACAGTAAATCTGTCATTTATACATTGTATACTGTATAAACATTCTGATGAATCCGTGGTCAAAATTGAGTAAGACCAAAATTTTCATTTATACAAAATCGGTTAATTATCTGAATATCTCGGTCAAGTTCATTATTGGAAGTCATTTTCGTTTCTGAGAAAGTACAAATTCCTTCATATGGCATTTTGGTTTTTTTTCAATTTATGAACTTAGTAATCTATGAACCCAACATCCATAACGAAGAAAAACCACCTTTGTGAGTACCCCAAAAACTTTATTTGTGCTCTAATTTTATTGTTTTGCCTGATTTTTATGTATATTGTAGCTGTTTCTGAAGAAGGAATGAAGATGTTCCGGAGACTCGAGTAAAAATAAATTAGAGTAAAGTTATTCGTTGTTTTCTTTAACTGCAACCCAAAAAACCTCTAAATTCAAAGTTCATAATTATACCAAATACTCCGAATAGTTCAGAAATTCTGAGTATCTAATATTTGGTTTCCTCAATATCCATCGAAACAGGTTGTAGCTTAGAAGTAGTTTGAATGAAATGGTCTTATTTTTTTTTTTAATAATTCATAACTCACAAGATATCAGTAGGATTAAAAAAATCGTGATCGTATGGAGGATATCTTACAAATTTCACCATCGTAGATCAGATGAGGTATTTGCGAGCTTCCATTTATTACAGAAATCACAGAAGAATCGATGGATATTTTTAGGTACTTGGAGGTTGCCATGTTCTGTCAGATTTGACAAAAATCGTCTTCTGGAAAAATTTCAGGTTGTGTTATGTTTATAAAAGAACATTAATCCTCCTTCGGTTCTTGGAGAGGTTCAACAATATTCGATCACGAACCTTCATCATTCTTCTGCAATCATCATATCAGGTATACCGCAATGAAATGAGAGTTTTTTCTGAAAATAAAACACTAATTATTTAATGAGAAAGTGAAAAACCTTGCATTTAAAGTATTGGACAATGTTTTCTACACATTTTGACCACCTTTCTGGCCATTTGTGGATACCACGCCAATAAAATTGTTCGATTTTCAAAGCAAACCAAGCAGACATTCAATTTTCGACGTCCTCGTAGGAAGCATAGTGCTGCTCAGCCAATACGTGTCCCATCGATGAAAACAAATGGTAGTCGGAAGGAGCCTAGTCTGGTGAATATGGCAGGTGGGGTAGCGGCTCCCAGCCAAGTGTTTTGATTGTATCCTGAACCGGTTTTGATTTGTGTGAAGGTGCATTGTGATGGAGCAAAAATACCTTGCCGTGCTTTATGGCCCATTCTGATCATTTGTCGATCAATGCATAGTTTAAATTGATTTGTTGTCGGTAGCGATCAGTATTGAGGTTTCACCAGGTTGTTGGAGCTCGTGGTTCACCACACCTTTCTGGTCCCACCAAACACACAGCATTGTCTTCTTTTCGAATCGATCGGTTTTGCAGTCGATGTTGATGGTTGTCTCGGATTAACCCATGAGTTTTTCCGTTTGGAATTCTTAAAACAAATCCATTTTCCACCGGAAGTAACAAACCGATAAAAAACCTGATTTTCTTTCTTGTCTCTGCAGCAAAATTTCACATGTGCTTTTTCGATTTTCCATTCAATTCATGTAACACCCATTTTCCACACTTGTGGATCTTTCCTATAGCTTTTAAACGGCCAGAAATTGTTTGTTGTGCAACATTTAACTTTTCTGCTATTTGATTTTGATTCAAATCCAATATCGTTTGCGATTCTTTGCGTCTTCAAACTTTTTTGGTGGTCTTCCACATTCTTCATTTCTCACATCAAAATCATTATTTCTGAACCATTGAAACCATCTTCTGCATGATGCTTCTGATAGAGCGTAATCACCATGTACCTCGACAAGCATTCGTTTTCTTCAATAAAGCCAAAAATTAATGTTTTCCGCAATTGTCACTTTCTGGTTCAAAATTCGACATTTTTTATACGATGAAAAAGTGTGATGTCTGTTCAATGATGTGATGTATTCTAAATATATTCCACAGATGCCATAGCAAACAAACAAACAAAAATAAAGGTTCGTTTCTAAGAAATGTACACTACCGAGACATTAGGTTTGTATTTCTTGCTTACACCGAAAGTGTAAGTGTACACTTTACACTTTCAAGAACTACCATTTTTCGGGAGAGTGGGAAACATCGTGGAAATATCAAGTATAACGCTAAAGCGAATATCTGTGGTTTTGAATAGGTTATCATAAAGTAGGTTATTTGAGAAAGTGAAATATAAATAATGTTCGTGTTCGTATAAAATTCATATTGATTATATTATTACGTTTATCACCAAGATTTATTAGTAAATAATGAATGGAATAAATGCATAAATTCATGGTTACCATTTGGAGTCTGAGTCTGATTCGTCATCCGATGAGGATTATTTTGAAAACGATGTTTCCGAACCATCTGTTTTAAATAAATGGTAATAAAAATAACTTCATGCTAAATTTATTTTAGTTATTATTATTAATACATGTAACAACATATTAAGTTTATGTATTTGTAGAATTACGTAAGTTCTGTCACGTAACGGCATTATTTTAGATGGAGACATTGGACCAATAATAGAACCAGTATTAGGGCTTCTCCAAAGAGTACACCATGTAAAATTGTTAATTACATTGAAAATGTTGTACATTCATATGTAGAGAGTGATTTCATAATGCACTTTCGTTTATCACGAGAAGTGACATATGAAGTGATCAATCGTTTTGCAGCTTCTTCAGTTTTTTTGCCGTTACAAGGTTAGTTTTATATTATTAATTGTACATACATAATTTCTTCATTATAATATCTTCCTATACCTCAGAATGTTATTATAGGTCATGCAGGGTATGAGCCTATTTCTCCAGAGAAACATATTTTAAGTTTTCTTTGGTACGTTGGACATGAAAGCATTAGCTATCGGGATGTAGCAGATAGATTTGGAATCAGTATAAATGCACTGTACAATGTTATATCCAGGGTTACAAATTTCCTAATATCTCTTGCACCAAATATCATAAGATCTCCTACATCACAAGAGAGGGAAACCATTAAGGAATGTTTTCTTCAGCGAAAAAGATTTCCTGGGGTGATAGGTAATATTTTAGTAACCACATCATTTTATTTATACAGGTGTAGAATTTCCACTATTTTATTAATGAATAATTCTCATCAGGTGCCATAGATGGAACACACATTCGAATAGACAAACCCATTGAAGATAAGGATTCATACATTAATAGGAAGCATTTCTTTTCCATTCACTTACAAGGCATTGTGAATCATGAACAAATATTTATGAATGTATTTATTGGTTACCCTGGCTCAGTTCACGATGCAAGAGTTTTTAGGGAATCGCCAGTGTACCATAGACTCCATGAAGTTTGCGGAGGTTTGTAATCCATTTACATCATATCATATTTTTTAGATATAAATTACATCAAAATGTATATGCAGATTCTGCTGTAACAAATTATAATAGTATGCAATCTTTTACTAAGGCAATTTTCTAATTTGCAGAAGATGGATACCTGCTTGGAGATAGTGCGTATCCTTGTTTAAAACAATTGATTGTTCCATATAGGGATACCGGACATTTAACACGAGCTCAAATCAAATTTAATCAAAGATTGAGCTGCTGTCGAGTTATTATCGAAAATGCTTTTGGTAACCTGAAACAGAGATTTCGTCAATTATACCACTTCAAGTTGCGAGATATTGTTCGAATGATTCAGGTTGTGCATGCATGCTGTGTTCTACACAATATAGCAAATGCTAATGACCTACAGTTATTCGAACCTCCATCGGATGAAGATCACCCTGATCCTGATATCGTAACTGCATCAATCAGCATGACCGAAAGTTTTAATGACACAGCACAGGACAATCAGCAGGGACGAGAGCTCAGGGACGAGATATGTCGACAATTCGCAACTCAACTAGAATAATGATTTTTTGTATTGTATCATTTATAAAATGGAAATAAAATATTGACTATTTAATAAAAAAATTTATTTAATTATGATTTAAACATATCAAAGATATGTATAAGTTTTACAATTTGATTTTTCTTTGTCTTTCAAAGTTTTCAATAATTCTCTCAAAAGATTGTTCTTTTCTTCTCTTAATTGATTCCTTCTCTCGGCTTGCTCGATTGCTTTCTTTCTACACTCCTCTATTTTGGTGAAATGTTGATCTTGCTTCTCTTGAATTGCCCTGTAAGTGTTGAGGACCTGGGTTACAGTTTCATCATTTTTTTTTTTCTTGCCTCTGTTCAAGAGTCTTTCTATATTCTCTAATTTCGTCTTTGCATACCTCAAGGCCTTTGCCGTTGTACCTACAGGTACTCTTTTTTTTTAGCAGCAGGGATAAGTGCTGGCTGGCTTACTTCTTCATTTTCAAAGGGTAAGGTCACATGTTCAACTTGCTCTTCTCTTTCTATGTTGGTGCTCGTTGCTAGTATTGATGCAGCTGCCACTGGCATCAAAATTGGGGTACTAAAGTTAAAAAATAATCCGAAATTAATAAAAGTGCAATGATGAATATCACTTAAAAATTAATTCAAAAGGTATTACTATATAGAAATCAAACCTGTTTTTTGTTGCACTTTGGCCATCGGACACATTATTTCGGACCATGAGCCCTATTTCAGTACCGGTTACAGCAATAGGCATAGTTTTGTGGCGTTTGCCCAAAATTTCTGTCAGTTCCTGTAAAACAATACAGAAAAATTATGAGTCAATGTAATAAGAATTCAATTCAAGCACACATACGTTTCATAGTTACAGGTAAGCCGCCCTCTTCCTGTTTTACTATCATTCAATAGAACTTTTTTGTATTGCCTCTCCAAGGACTTCCATTTGTTTTCTGTTTGTAATGCACTGACTTCATACCCTGCTTTCTTCATCTCATCGCTGATGATTTTCCACATTTGTTTAAAGTTTTTATTTTCTATATCCAACCAATTCATTTTTTTTTTTTTTTCTTTATATAATGCAAGAAAAAGTTTTGTATTGTCGTGGTTCCATTGGAACGTATCAGTACAATTTCTTTTTTGGGATCATTTGATGTTGTAGGCTTTAATAATATTAATATCTCATCCTTATCTATAGTACATTTGATATTAGGTCCATCAACATCAATTTGTGAACTATGAATTTTAAAAAGTGAGCCCACCTACAAATTAAAATATTATATACTCTAATATTACACATAAAACAAAAAAATACATACTGTTGGTTTGGCATGTAATGAAACCTTCTTCATCTAGAATAACAGATCCATCGTCATTTCTATTGACCATAGCGATTTTCATTGCCTGAATCTCTTCCATTGCGAAAAACTAACAGAAAATTGTTTCAATTCACTTCAGTTTATCGCGACCGCACATAAACAACTCAACTTCGAAGATAACTTTTAAAAAGAAATATCTTAGGTCCATTATCGATTACCACAAACAGAGCATAGATAATATTAAATATATTAGATATTATTCTTATTCATGTACCATACGGAAAAAGTCGCATTCTGGAAACCGTTATATACCGAATATATAACGAAAATAAAAATATAACCTAAAAGTGCACTTTACACTTCTTTACACCTCCTCTCAAGTGAGTGTAAGAATAGTGTAAAATACGTCATAAAAGTGTACAAAAATACACTTTCAAGAAGAACAGCGCATAACCTTACACCTCTACGTCATTTCCGGCAAGAAGAACGTGAAAGTGTAAATTTTACACTAAAGTGTACAAAGTGTAAGCAAGAAGAACAAACCTATTGGTATCTCGACGCTCACTTCATAACGGTATACCTAGTATATATGTTAGGCCCGAAGACCGAAAACGCTCAGTGGCCGGAAAAACGGCCACATCGCTTTCTGGCTGCCTTCGAACGCGCAGAACGCGTTTTGGCTGTTTTTAAACACTCGCAACGCGTTCTGGTAATTGTTAAACAGCCGGAACGCGTTTTGTCAATTGTTCAACGCTCACAACGCGTTCTTAATGTTCGACTTGTATTATTTGCCGCTTTCTACCTGCGTAGGATAAAATTTATATTGTCCCTCATAAAACAAAGTTGAAAATTGAAATACAATTCAATTATTGACAACTACAATTGGATACCAAAGATGGGTTCGGTTTTTCTTGCCGAATCATTTCAACAATATTAAATTTCTTATAATTGTTTTTCAGTTCTAGGAAGAAAGTTACACTAATAAACTTATATTGTCGAGCATATAATATATAAATGCATGAATGAAAACGCGAAAAGTTCTTTATTGAACAAATGAATTCCAATTTATTTTCTACAAATCCAACTTATTGTGGAGAACAAAACAAACTTGAATTTATAACTCTTTTAATTACTTTATTAGAAACAATTCAATTATCGAAAACTACAATAAAATACAAACGACTGGTTTTTCCGATCTTTTTGTACTTTACATAGGTACGTTACTGATTTTGCAATTACTGTTTGAATGAAATTTCGAATTACATAGTACATTTAAATTGTTCCCGTAAAGTATGGAACAAATTCATTTTTAGCTAATCAGATCATTTTAAGAAATAATCCTGAAACACATCGATTTTTATTTTAATTTACCTTATTTTAAAATAATAATCTAATATACAGCGTGAATTATTTTCGAGTAATGACATCACCGTCATTTTTTTTATTGAACTTTTTGTCTCCATTTCCGTATTACTCTAGCTGTGGTTCAGTCAATCTGTCGAAAAATAAATCGTTTTGACTGTATAATTACCCGCTCGATGAAATTTGGTACACTTATTGAAAATGGTGTAACTAAGCTACCTTTGCGATGGCCTCGCTGAAATGTTAGCGGTTTTTTGAAAAACTCAAAAAATTCAAAAAAAGTAAAAAATGCATTTTTCTCGAATTGTATGCATCATACAGAAAATTTTATTGAACAAGAAATGTAGAGGACGTTGCGATCTACATTTTTTGTCATTGGTGCAATGCTGCACGACTAAAAGCGCACAAAGTAGGTGGCGCTAAAGTATCAAAAAGTGTTTTTCGCCCTGAAAATGTTGTTTTAATGCAGATGTTTAAATGTAAGAGTTGTTCCTTACATTATTATCAACAACTTTAATTTAAATATTATTTTTGTACAACTCACCATTTTGAAGCTGCAGAAGAATGAAAAATCCAAATATAGTGTTGTACGCAGTATGAGTACACATCAGTAGTGCACCTTTAAATCAAGATTTTACTAATTTAATTTTTTTCTTAGTAATTAAACTTTAATAAATAAAATGTTAATTTGTTTTTGACAAGTATTATCCATCATTCCGCTTGAAGAGCAAAATTTGTTTACTCTCTGTTTCGCAGACGACCAGATAATTATCGCCCAAGACTATGAAGACATCGAATACATGACAAGGAAGGTTATTGAAGAATACCAAAAATGGGGCCTAGAAGTGAACATCAAGAAAACGGAATATATGTGTATAGGAGGAACACAACAAAACCTTTCACTGGAAACTGGTCAGCGTATAAACCATTGTCGAGAATATAAATATTTAGGCCTAAAAATTACTCAGGACGGAACATTAGATCAAGCCATTCAAGAACGTTGCACCCAAGGTAGAAAAGCCATAACTTTACTCAACAGTGTACTGTGGGACCAAACAATATCCAAACAAAATAAACACATGATTTACAATACCATCATAAAATCAATAATCACATACGGAAGTGAGGTATGGCCACTAAAACAAAGAACCGAAAAAATGCTCAGGACTGTAGAAATGGATTTCTGGAGGAGAGCCGCAGGGAAGTCTCGATTGGAAAGGATTAGAAATGAAAGAATAAGAGAGATCATAGGCTTCAAGAAAGATATAATGGAAGACATTACCGGAAAAACAACTCAGGTGGTATGGAAATATACAACGTATGGAGAAGGAGAGAATACCTAAACAAATATTAAGATGGACACCAGGAGGAAAAAGAAAGAGAGGACGACCCAGAAGAAGCTGGGTAGAAGGAATAAGAACCGAAATGAGGAAAAGGGGGCTGGAAGAGGAACAATGGAACGATAGAAGAGAATGGAGATTAGGGATCAGAAGACGTCGTAGAACGTTTTAAAACCGATACATATATATATATTATCCATTATTTGATTTTTTGAGTCGCATTCTGTTATGAATTATTTTGTTGAACTCTCAATGTTATTAACAAAGACAATTTTTAATGTTTTTCATTTTTTTAAAATATATGAGCTACATCTGTATACTTTAGCGCCACCTACTTCGTGCGCTTTTAGTCGTGCAGCATTGCACCAATGACAAAAAATGTAGATCGCAACGTCCTCTACATTTCTTGTTCAATAAAATTTTCTGTACGATGCATACAATTCGAGAAAAATGCATTTTTTACTTATTTTTGAGTTTTTCAAAAACCGCTAACATTTCAGCGAGGCCATCGCAAAGGTAGCTTAGTTACATCATTTTCAACAAGTGTATCAAATTTCATCGAGCGGGTAATTATACCCGCACCAAATGTACAGATTGACTGAACTACTGAGCTGATTCGAAAATGTATCACATGTTGATTCCAACAGGTACAGGGTAGACAAATATACAATAGTTTTGTATGAGCTCAGTGCTCATAAAGAAATGCCAGACCACAAGTACCAAACATGTTCGGAAACAACTTATTTTTATTATTCTAAAAATGTAAAAATCTACAGGGTCTTACATTTGAACCAATTGCCGTTAGACAAACGCGTTCCGGCTGTTTAACGATTACCAGAACGCGTTGCGAGCGTTTAAAAACAACCAAAACGCGTTCTGTGCGTTCGAAGACAGCCAGAACGCGATGTGGCCGTTTTTTCTGGCCACTGAGCGTTTTCGGTCTTCGGACCTAACATATACATGAGACATTGCAAAGGACAAGAGCTCAGTGGAAGAAATACATCACTTTTCAAATGTTGAAGATACAATTTCGGTTGAAGGAATCAACAGAAATGCTACGTTTCGCCGTCTCTTTAGCGTTTTATTTTGACCTTGTAATTCATATAGTATATTTATTGTTTTTGTTTCAAAACATTACATGTATTATATTTCTTTATAGCTTGACGCTAAATAGAATAGAAACGTAGCTCCAGATCGAATCATTCGTATTGGTTCCTTCAACCGAAATTGTATTTTTAACATCAATATCCAGAGGAACGAAAATTTTCACGAATTAATACTTTTTAAATGGTTTTTGATGAAGTTTATTCACTTTCTTTTGGTTGGTTTTCAAGACAAGGAAGTTTAAGCTTTTAACAGAACTAGTGGTTATTCTTTATTGTGGGAGTTGACTAATGAGGATATTTTCATATAATCAAGACAGTTTTCGTGAACATTTCCGCAGAAATTTATACAAGAAGAAAAAGTAATTATTGGTATGTACTTGCCGCCACGTGTTTCTGCTTATTTACATCTTCAAGACAAGTCAACCGTTAAAACAAGATAAGATAGGAATGAGAGAACCTACTTAAACATAGGGGACCAAAGCAGGTGCGAACAATCAATTTAAGGCTTGATCCCTAGAATAACCGGTTTTGGATGAATACGAAAGTATCACCACAGAAGATGTATTAGCAACCTATCAGATGCGAACCTAATCCAAGTGAATATGAATGAAGAAGATGATCAATGTGGATATTTGAATTTAATCACGAAATTATTCTTGGGCAGTTCCACGGAAAAATATTTTCAATTTGAGGAATAGGCTTGTTTGTTCATTATGGTGCATGTTCTACTATCACATTACTATCATAATCCGAAAAGAGACTTCTGAATCAGTGCGCAAATGATCCCTACGCTCAAGTTCTCGTGATCGTTTCAGTTGACACCTAGTACAAATCTACGATATTATGAATTCAAACTATATTGAGAGCATTTTGGAAGCCAAGTGTATGTTATTCAGTTCCGTAAGACAGACGACAGACAGGCAACCAGAGCGAATGAATACAATTGGTAATTTACGAGCAATCAACTTCAGTTTAATCTCGCATGGTTTATTTTGTGTGGAATCCGAAGGAATCGACTCAACAACAGAATCAAATCTGAAAAACTTTGAACTCTTTGTCCAAAGCCCTCGAGCTCCGAATTAAACATCAATGACGAAGGAAGAAAATTGCTGCAGAGTACACCGTCAGCCGATGCTTTGTAATCGTAGACACACCAGAGCAGAGCGAGGCAATAATATACGTGAAAATAATGGGCTGGTGCCATTAAAATGGCTCTGCCATATAATTGAAAACGAGTTTACCTAAGGCAAACAAATCCAGTCATAAATTATCCCATCTCCTTTGTTTTCCTCAATGAATTTCCCGCCCTTACAGGTGTCATATACATCAAGCGCCCTCCCAGGAGTTCCCATGCTTTCCGTTCGGTCCGGGCTAAAATTTATCGATATCACTGGAAATTCGATTTGCAGGACAACAAATTTTCACGTAGATTTATATCGCGGGAATTGGAATTCAACAGTTTTGGAGCACGTGGGCCGTTTGCCGTAATCCTCTATTCAAGTGAAATCGACGTTTATATTCTCACTTCTGACGTTTTTTTAAACACACACTCATGTAGACTTAATACAATAAAAAATGCATGTAAAAGCACACGCAAAAAGTTATTGGGCTTTGAAGGCTACATTTTTGATAATTTAGAAAAACCTAATAAAAAATCATACCTCCGTAACCGTAATACTAAGGACCCAGGTTCCACGACTGAAAAGATAGCAAATGACCCTACCAACGCCTCAAAAAGTTTGACGGTCCATGTGTCGAACACCCTGTATTAATGACTGTCATCAAGAACCTTCTTCAAGAGATCATTTCAATTGATATTGTCGTTTGAACAAACCAAGGAATAATGCGATTTTTATGAGATTTCAACACATTTGGACCGAGGCCAAATACGAAAAAATAGTATAGAAAGAAAATATTTCTTTTGACTCCAAAATCTATGGCTAAAATGAACATAGTAAATAAAAGTTTCTTGAGCTAAGAAACTGATTAGTTTCAACCAAGCTCAGAGTTATTGACTCAGGTGGTAAAAAATTTGATCCAACGGTAATATTAATTAGTATGTAACTATTGATATAAATATTACATTTCACTGAAACTCGATTTGTAGTTGATTTAAAGGATCTTAGTTGAATGGGTCGAGAATTCAGTCGATAAAAATGATAGTATCTCTTATGTCAAGTGAAAGTTTCTTGGGTTAAGAAACTGATTTGATAAAACAAAAAAACATTTGTATGTAATCATTATTTTTCTTCACAGAACAATAATTTCTCTTTTACATTAATAAATACCGGAATACCGCGGCAGACCATGAATATTGTACGGAATGGGAAAGGCGTCTAGAGTTTCGTTGGAAGTTGCAGAGAGGGAGCGAGTATACCTCAAGCGTCAACCGTCTGCTTTTCAAGACACGTCGTAAAGACAACCGTTCCCATCACGTCAGGGTCACCAATGTAGAATCGAAGGAATTTATCCCTACTTATGCGTTTCGTCCCTGGCGCACACATTTGGACTCATCAGTAAGGCTTGTGTGCGCCATGCCATAGACGCAGTGGTTAGAAGTGTTGAGGGAGCCGCCGGGAGTTGAACCCGGCACCTAGTACCTAATCGGTGTGAAATTTGAGCGCAAACCTCTAGGCTACCGAAGCGCTGTGAACTAAGCTATGCGTGGCTATATAGAGTGCCGCCAAGAGATCCCTATACACTCCCCTGCCGCTACAATAGCTATAGTCCAGGCAGTGGGTTATCATCTCATCCCTGTCATCATCCAATATCAGATCACCCGGTTCTCCACCAACACAAAGATATTTGGTTTTCTCTAAGTTGACATTTAAGCCCCACTTCTCGTATTCTTTAATTAGCTTGCATCATGTATTCCATGTCATCTTTATCACCGAATACAACAATATTGTGAGTAAAATGCACAAATAATTGCATTTAAATGGGATATATTTAATATAAAAGAGATAGAGTTTTGATTTAATTGCAGCCAATATAAAAAAATGCTACAATTAATTCGTTTTATTAAATCAATTACGCAATATTTTTTTACAAATGTCACTTCATATTGCAACAATTATATGTTCAATTTTATTCAAATATTTATAGTTTTCTTCAAGTAAATGAAGCGAATAATATAATCTCACGAGATTCTTGTCTCAAGAAACTGTAGTCGTTGCATCAACTGACAGAATTTACGACAACCGTACCTTCGTTCTATTGAACAAATAAAAATGAAACGAACGAATGGTTTCGTTAAAATCCATTTAGAATAATGTATTTGTATCAATCAATTATGGATATTGAGACAAGTGCATAAACAATTTCTTGTAATTGTATGTTTATGTTGAATCAGTTGTTTCTTTCATTTCGCTGAAATGTGAAAAGTTTCAAGCGAATGTTTTAGCTGTTCTCTATAATCAACTAGGTTGTTTTAATCAAGAAAAATAGTTCATTTGGAGTAATCAATTTTAGATTAATTCAAATTAAAATGGTTTGATTGAAAAAAATTCTCAAACTCCTGAGCGCAGAATTTTATTTTTTACAGTGTAGCGCTTGACGAACCGTCAGATTTCTGCACAATGTTAAGTCTTTTATTTATGTAGGTACTTAATTGTAACACCTATCAAAGGCTTATGATCAGTTTCGACAACGAATTTACGACCAAAAACATATTCATTGAATCGTTCACATCCAAATAGAATAGCATAAAGCTCTTTCTCAATTTGAGCCCATTTTTTTGCGTTTCTGTTAGTGCCTTGGAAGCATATGCACAAGGAAGATTGTTTTGTAAAATACATGCCTCTATACCGTCTTTGGAAGCATCGACCAGAAACAACTAATGGTTTGTTGACATCATAAAACTGTAACACTGGGACTTTAATCAAAAAGTTTTCAATTCATTGAATGTTCTCTCATGCTGCTCGTTCCACTCAAACATCACGCCTTTTTTGACAATTCACGAAGAGGAAGATTCTTATTTGATAAATTGGGGATGAAACGGCCAACATAAGTTATCATCCCTAAAAATCTCTGAACATCACATTTATTCTGTGGTACAGAAAAATTTTTAATAGCAAAATTTTATTTTCGTCTGGAAAAACTCATCTTTTGATAATTTTATGTCCTAGAAATATAATTTCGTTTAATCAAAACTACATTTTCTTTATTGAAAGTTATATTGTTTTCTCTTGCAATTTCAAAAATTTTCTTCAAGCGTCTATCATGTTTTTTCTTGTGTATGTCCCCACACTATTATATCATCCTCGTATAAATCAACACCTTCAATGTGGAATATATTTTTGAATCGCTTATGAAAAACTTCAGGAGCTGAACGAATTCCATACGGAAGTCTCAAGAAACAGTATCTCCCGAAAGGGGTTGTGAACGTACACAATTTAGAACTTTCTTCATCTAATTGTATCTGCCAAAATCCAGAATTTGCGTCCAATGTGCTGAAAATACAAGCACCATTCATTTTAGAAATAATTTGATCAATTGTCGGCAACGGAAAATATTCTCTTTTTTATTGCCCGATTCAAATCAGCTGGATCCAAGCAAATTCGTAATTCACCATTATTTTTCTAATCACTACAATTGAGTTTACTCAGTCGGTGGGTTCTTCAATTTTTCTTATTATATTCTTATTTTCTAAGTCATTTAAAGTTTCTCTGAATTTATTTAGTATCGGAATAGGTATTCTCCTAGGAGAATGTACAACTGGAATCACGTTTTCATTTAATTTGATTTGATACTGTTGTTTGAGACATCCTAATCCCTTAAATAGATCTGTATTTTTATCAACAATTTTCCTGTAATATATTTCATGGTTTATTTCTGAATTATCATTCAAAATATTTACTCATTTCAACAAATTCAAATTAATACATGTATCTAAACCGAGAAGACAAGGAAATTCTTCCTCCACCACAAAAAAAAATAATTTATGAGTATTTTCATTATACTGACAATTCAAGTAACATTTTCCTAAAATTGTTGATTTATTATTTGTATATGATTTGAGAATTTTATCATTTCTCAAAATTAATTCCATAGATAAATTGATTAGTTTTAATATTCGCATTGATATCAGATTAGCTTGAGCTCCAGTGTCAAGTTTGGATTTTACAAATTCATTATTTATTTCCAACAAGACATACCATGAATTATTATTTTTATCATCGTCGATTTTTCCATCAACTGTCCCAATAAATAAACAATCGTCAATTTCATTTTAGCCATTTCCACCAAATTCACTACATTTTTCAGTTTACACATTTTCGCAAAATGATTTAATTTTCCGCACATGTTACACTTTTTCCGAACGCTGGACATTGGTTTTTTCCATGTACTCCGCCACATCGCTAACAAACTCCATTGTTTTTGTTGAGTTTTCGCCCACTACCAAAAGAATTTGTAGTAATTTGTCCATTAGATTTTTGTTGTTGTCCGTCCATATTGTTGGTTAACTTCCTTGATTGTTTATTGAAGAAATGCTGGTTATTTGACTTTCTCACAGATTGTACTTCCAATGATAACGAAGAGCTGGACCTCTCGGCTACGGCACTGGCCTGCATTTTAGAATTTTCAATCGTTACACAAAATTTAATTGCTCCCTTTAAGTCGATTTTATCATCCTGTAGTAACTTTTCACGGAGTGTTTGGTTTAGTAAGCCACAAGTGAAAATATCTTTTATAAGGCTGTCTTTCAAGTCACCAAATTCACAGGAACGTGCTCTATTTTCAGATCGATTGTTCGATTTTTTCATCTGCTAATTGTTTCCTCGTGAAAAATCGGTATCGTTCGAATGATAAGTTTTCTTCGGCAAAAAATGACATTCGAACTTGTTTATGATGGTTTTTAGTGGTTTTCATTTTCTTCCTCATCGAAGGTGAAAGTGTTGTAAATTTCAAAACCTTCCTCGCCTATATAATGAAGTAACTGTGCGATTTGAATTTTTTCGTCCCTTTTGGCTGCTTCCTGTAGCGACCAAATAATTTTCGAACTTCTGTCTCCATACTTTCCAATTCTCTGAGATATTCCCAGAAAAGTCCATTGGGGGTAAACCTCTATAATCACCCATTTTCAGTTCACTTTCTACAAACTTGATCTTATTTTTACAGTACCGATTGCGCCATGTTATGTCTTTTATTTATGTAGGTACTCAATTATAACACATTTGGAAGAAGACTGGTTTATTAAAACATATTTTATATTCTCACTCACATATGCGCAGGTACACTCCGTACACACAAATAAGTATAAAATTCAAATCAACAACTAATACTAAGAAGGAATTCAACTACATAACAGTATGGACGTTATTGATATTTCACATATTCTCAAATTTTATTCTCGTAACTTTATATTGGCACTTGGAATGTACAGGGTATAAGAACGAAAATAGAAGAAATTACCCAAGAATTACAAACATTAAGTGTCAATCTCGTGGTGTTAACAGAGACAAAAAGAAAGGGAGTGGCACAGAGATGATAAATAATTATGTACATATATATAGTGAGTCCCGAAACATCAAAGAGCAAAAAGGGGAGTGTCTGTTATGATTCACAAAAGTATAAAAAGTAGGATAACCGACTTCGAAAGTATAAATGAGAATATAATTAGGGTTAACATCAATATATATCAGAGGCCTGTAACCATTCTGGGACTATATGCAATATCTGACGACGAACCTGTCTCAATAAAAGATTAATTTTTAAACAAGCCAATGAGGAAATTGCAAAGATAGGGAACACAAGAGAAATAATAATATTGGGAGACCTTAACAGTAGGGTTGGCCATAAAATTAAGGAGTGGGTCCATATGGAGAACTGAACGTAAATGACAACGGAGAAAGTCTAATTGAAATTTGTCAAAACAATCAACTGAAAATAACCAATGGATTCTATAAACACAAGGAGATCCATACATATACATGGGTACAACACGCGAGAAACCTGAAATCTATTATCGATTATGTTATTGTAAAACAAAAGACTACAATGCAAATAAACGATGTCAGAGCATTTAGAAGGATAACATGTGGATCAGATCATTACATGGTCAAAGCAAAAATAATGTTCCCTATGGACCAACATCAGGAAGCAGCGATACAGACAAAGATGTACAAGAATTGGAAGAGATAAAGGACGAACAGTACAATTTGAATAGCCTTACTCATGAAAGCACACAACAACTTTATTGCAACAGACTAGATGAGAAACTCGTTGACGTATCAGAGTTAGATAATAAATCTGTGGAAGAGGTGTATGGAAATGTTGTGAGTAGTATCAAAGAGGCTGCTAATGAAGCAATTGGGGTTAAAACCAAAACTCTAAGTAAAAAAAAACCTGGTGGAACAAAGACATAGAAGAGCTAACTACCCAAAAAAAAACATTGTATCTAAAATGGACAAGCACCCACTTACAGGAAGACAGAGATCGATATCTAGACATAAAAAGAATCACAAGACAAACTGTGGTTAATGCAAAAAGAGAAATGTGGGACAAAAATGTCAGGAAATTAATGTGTATATCGGTGGTAGAAAATGTTCGGAATCGTGGAGGTTCATAAAAAGTGTTAGATCGAAGGAAGGAACAGTGCAAGTATTCAACTTATACCAACAAAGAAATGGATCCATCACTATGAACAATTACTGACAGAAGATAGAGCTCAAAAATGGACGTGCAGCAGGTCCGGGGGCATTCCTGCAGAATTGATTAAGAATGAGTCAGAAAAACTTTATATCATACTTACCTGGTGTATAAAGAAATATTTAAACGGAACCCCAGTACCAGAAGAGTGGAAGGTCGCCCATATAAAATCCATAAAAAGGTAACAAACTAGACTGCCTAAACTATAGAGGAATATCGGTGACAAGTACTATTAGTCGACTGTATGGAATAGTTCTGCGGGACCTAATTGAACTTGAATATAAAGAACAAGAAGAAGAGCAATCAGGCTTTCGACTAGGAAGATCTTGTACAGATAACGTCTTCTGTTTGAAACGAATTATAGAAAAAGATCAAATACTAATATGGAAATTCACCTTTTGTTCGTGGATCTGCGAAAGGCATATGATACAGTTCCCGTTGAGCTACTTTGGAAGGCGTTACAAGAAACCAATATCAGCCACACCCTTATAGAAGCACTTAAAATCTTTATGATGGATCTACATCAAGAATTAAAATTGGGAACAAAGTATCAAAGAAATTCCCTATAAATAAAGGTTTGCGCCAAGGATGTTGTATATCGCCCACACTTTTTAAGATCTATGTGACAAGAGCGTTAATCCAATGGAAAAAAAAATGTAGCGAAATGGGTATTGATTTTGGAGAAAAGTGTTTATATACTCTACAGTTTGCAGATGATCACGTCGTCATAGCGAATGACAAAGAAGATCTTGAATATATCGCACACCTACTTCAATAGTGACACAACTCAAAATCCTCTTTTTCAAGAAAAGCAAAAAACTGTCTTTGCCGCTATAATCATTATTCTGGGCTTGAAAGTCATAACAAAATGTGAGATAGTCCTTTAAAATCGAATTTCAGACGTTATTTGGTAACCTTTCCTATTTCATATTTCGGAATCGTGAAAATTAGCTAATTTTCCAAGTTATAACAGTTTTCATGATCAATACCCATGATTGAACGCTTCAATATTTTGAGTTATTATGGTATTGATGGAAATATTTTGACATGTCACTTTATTGATGACAACAACAACCACAATCTGAAGTGAGAACTGCGTTTAATTTTGAGTTGATACCTTTTTGTTGATTCCTTCTTGCTTCACAAAATGGCACGACAAGGGCCTTTGAAAATTAAACGAAAACGAAAGAGAAATTAATAATGAAATTCTAAAAATATGAAAAAATTACTCGAAAGAAAATCGAATGTTGGAGAATCGACGTCTGCCTACCTGGTTTCACAGTACGGCTGAATCAACGTGTCCAAGCACTCAAACGAGAATAGTCACTTTTCACTAGAGTTCGAATTTGTAGAAATTAACGAGAAATTTACTGCGAAGAAAAGTGTTCCACTTTATCGGATGAACGTCGGTGTCGTACTCTCCGTTCGACACAGGTCATATGCTCTAACATATGTTACGCGCCCATCAGGAAATGAATGAACATACGTGGGCCGCACGAAAGGAGCAAGCAACTTGAATAAAACTGAATGAATGCAACTAATAATAATGGGTTGCAGTAACAATAAAGAAGACTGAAAATTTGGTTAAAAAGAAGAACTCACGCGTAAAAAAACTCATGTTCAATAACGGAAATAATACCTTCTTGTATTTAATAAGTAAATCACACAATTATTGTTGAATACCTTTTTAAGATAAGTAGAGGCAAGACTATTTCAAATTTATAATCTGATCTCAAAATCACAGGTAAATTAAAGTGGAAGCAGGTAACTTCAAGCATAAGTAGGAACTAGTTACGAACAGTTCTTTATCACATTTAGAAGACTTAGTGAAAAATAATGTTATCTGACGTTTCTCAGAGTTAACTCTTATCTCACGTGTGTTATTTAGGAATATTTGAACAAACGATTTTGAATAACAAGCTTGATCGTTTTTGTCCTCTATCAAGTTAGCAAATACAAGAAATTTATAATATTGAGTACCAACTGACCTTCAAATAAGGAATAACTAGAATGTACAATGAGCAGAGGTTGAAAGTTAGTTTACAAAAATCACATTTAATATTATTCTCCTGAGTAGTGAAAACATACCAACTGACTCACAGATCCAAAATATTTTTGTAAAAATACTCATAGTAATACTGAGGAATAATTCTTCTCTAATTAAATCTTTTATGTCTTTTTTTTTATTTTCTGCTAAAGGAATTTTTTCCGACTAAGCTAGTACTAGGTGGCTTGGGATCTGTGAGGACATAGATGTTCTTGGACGACTTTTCTTGTTTCTTCTGACGTCATTCTCCTTGAATCCTTCATTCTCGTAGGATGTTTTGTAGAAGAAGGAATTTGCGTGCTGTTCCTCTACACGAATAATTTTGATGTCATGCCAAGTAACCGTAGATTTGTCGGTGTTCACATTGAAATTGCTTCCCAAACTCTCAGCAAGGTTTTTAAGATCGTAAAATGTTTCGTGGTTAAAAATGTGCACCTTGTAAGGAAGGCCTGTTTTCTTCGCCGATTGAATCAGGGTCACGTATTGGTCTGGAACGTAGATCGGTGATGCACGTAAATATCTGGAAATTTGTTTTCGATTACGCTGTGCACGTTGTCTCCTTCATTTTGAGAATGCCCACGAATGAGGAATTTGTGTGTGATGCTGCGGATATCCAATTCTTGAGTGGCGTGCAGGTATAAACTAACCAAGTATTTATTTTTTTGTTGGCCACAGCAATTATCAGAATAGAATATAACATCCAGTTCACCATCAGGACGTTGTTCCTTGAGGTCCTTGAGGTAGAGGTAGACGCAGCTTCCGATTTCGTTGGCTCCTCTCTTTGCCTCTGTCTCATTCCAAAAATAGCAATTTACGTTTCTAGCATGTAAATCACTGATGGTGAAGTTAAAACAATTCAATTTGCTTTTATAATAAAAGGATGAGACGAGCCCCCTTTGTGTTGGCATGACAGCTTGTAGATCGTAGACCTCGACTATAGCTCCGTATGGGTTATCCTTGTCCCTTCCTATTTCTGCTCGTGACAGTTCTGTCTCCTTCTTGTGTTTTTCGAATGTGGCTTTCATGCTCTGCTTTTTCTTCATCACTGGCATTACTATAAGATTCACAGACATCACATTGATGTTTTTTCGGTTTAAAAGAAACTGTTGAATTCTGTATTAAATATTCTATTGAACATGACAGAATTTGCTGGGGCAACTTTTTGCTCCCGACTTGCTTTATAGTCCCTGAATAGGTCTGCAAGGCTCTTGCCACCTTCGATAAACTACCTGGAGGTCTGAGCCCTCAAATAGTGGGATTCGATGCGAGGAATCAAACTCATGAATTAGCGGACACCTTCTTTGATTTCTGGGTCAACTGTTGGATGATTATTGTGTTTCCCGCGTCGATCTTCGGCAACGAATTCTGTAGAGGATTTCTTTGAGAATTCAGTCTGTATTGTTCGAGCACTTATGTCAAGAGTGGTCATGAAAAATTGTTTGCAAACTCTCACGCGGACGTTATGCACGTCAGAAATAGAAGGCTCTGTTTAAGGCACGGAAGTTTTGAGTACTGGGTATCTGTACTTTGGTTTTATTTCGTCACTGTATGATACAGTGAACTCCCTCTGCCGCTGGAAATCACCCAAACTCCAAAATCCAGAAAATAGCTGTTGACGAACTTCTTCCTTGATTTGTTACGAACATTTTAAACGGCATTTTGGTCCACAAGGAGGTCGGATTTTCCTGGCACTGACTGAACGTTTGGATTTAAGAGACGTATCCAAGACCGTTATTTCGAAGGATTTTGATTTCCTCATAACCCAGTTGTCTGGGTTGCATGGCCGTTTTTCCTTTCTTCTGGCTAATTTCTTCTTCATCAAGACTACAATTTTCAAGGTAAGCTGAATTAGGGTTTCTGGGAAATTCCAGAGGTGAAGGATGTCTTGAATCTGAAATTCCAGCACCATTTGCGGATTCATGCCAGTGACTGACGTCACGAACGTTTCGGTTTTTCTCATTTACCTGATCGGCGTCACTGCTATCTGAAGCTGAATGATCGTTTCCACCGTGATTGTGAATTTCAGTGAGGCCAATGATAGTTGGACTTTCTTTGTCGATTACCGCAGAATAAAGAGGTCCTTCAATGGGGTCATTTTTTTATCAGCAGTATCACGAACTGCCCCACCTGTAGAATACCCTTCACTTTCGGCATGTTCTGGATCGAATAGTCCATCCGCGTTTATAATGAATTCTGCTTGTTGTATGAGGTCTTCAAATGATGAGTTCTGATTCATTCTGAAAAATCATCAATAGTGCAACATTTAGACTTGGCTTGAGGAAAAGCTGCTTTATCAATCATCAATAGTGTAACATTTCGACTTACCTGGATGAACTTCTGCTTTTTCAATCACAAAAAGAGTAATAACTAGAAAAAGCGCTTCGAAAATTACGAACTTAAGTAATCAACAATGTGACAACTCAAAATGACACATCAACTGAGCAAATAGATTCGCGTTATCTCATAGAGATCTATGTCACAATTGAAAATATGACTCTATATACGAGTGGTGGGAAAAGCAAGTGAATCGTCTAAAGTTTAGACTCTAAACCAATCAACTGCTATCTGGCAGCCACTGAATTCCGTCAAGTTAGAACTGTTATTTGAGATTGATAGAGCATTTTTTTCCGAATCCAGTGATACCAATAACTCAAAATCGTCATATTTTGAGTTGTTACACTATTGAAGCAAGGGTGCGATATGGCAAAGAAAACTAAATGAAGAGTATGACAAATGGGGTTTGAAAATGAATACTCAGAAAACAAAATGTCTTTTAATAGGAGCTGAACCGGAAAATATCCAATTAGAAACGGAAGAAATAAGCTCGTGTAGCGATTACACATACTTGGGAGTTGAATTTGATTCAACAGGAAAAGACGACAGCGAAATCAAAAACGAATAGCACAAGCTAGGCGAACAGTAGGCTGCTTAAATGGGATGTGGTGGAGCTCTGATATTGGGGAAACAGAGAAAATATAATATCTACGAAACCTTTGTAAAAAGTAGTTTAACCTATGGCTCAGAAACATGGAGAATTACAGAAAGCAATAAAAAGAAAATTGAGGCGACTGAGATGGATGTGTTTAGGCGATCTCTCAGAATATCCAGAAGAGACAGAATCAGAAACGATGATGTCAGACAACGAATGGGAGTGGACGGCTCAGTAACAGCAGATATTGAGAGGAAACAACTGATATGGTACGGACACGTACAGCGAATGGACGAAAACAGACTGCCCAAGTTGGCTATGCAGTGGGTACCACCAAACCGTAGAAAGCGAGGAAGACCTAGAAAATCATGGAAAGAAGGAATAAGTAAAGCTATGAGTGCTAGAGACCTAAGAGAGGGCAATGGAACGATAGAGAGGAATGGAAGTTGGGGATCGGACAACGTCGTCGGACGTTTTAAAACCGAAAATATATATATAACTTTTTTTCACCTAAGATATGTTTATTTTTCATTTACTTAAGAGAAATGAGAAATGACAAAAAGTCCATCAAAAGTATGTATCATTGTTCTATGCTATGATAAGTATTCGATCGACATGGGGTCGGACTTATTAATCATTGTCAGTTGAGAAAAAAATGATCGAAATTTTTTCATAACGGTGAAATGATATACATTGTCAAAATTTAGAACAGCACTGACGTAGATTTTTAGTAGAAGGTATACGTTCGTATTTGTATCACATTGTTTCATTGTGACCGAGAACAAGTACGCTGAAATCTGAACGTGCATTCAATTATATTTTGGCAAGAGAAAATTTTTAACAATCATGTTTTTTTTCTTCCGCCAAGTTTGATGAATATTGATGATTCTAGGAGGAGTAGAGTCTTCAACACTCGTTTATCACCATCTACTTGGGGTTCATGATATGAAAACTTAAGTCTTTTTGTTTCACCTTTGGTGAAACCCAATCATTCGACTATCGGAAGGTACTGAAGCTTCCTCACCTCTGTATAAACCATAGATAATCACGTATTTCATTATCAAGGTGAATAATATTTTTTGCATCATAAACATGATAATCAAATAAAACAAAACAATGAACATTTATATAAAAATCAAAACAAATAATTTATCGAATGAAATATGTTGTTGATTTGATTGAACTGAATTCTCAACCGTACACATTGTAGCAGTGTTCCTAATTCGTGTTAGAGAAATGATAACTAACCTTTGAAAAAAATCTCACCAGGTGCTTTCCATAAAGGTATACATTATACTCCCGTAGACAGAACTATAGTTTGAATGTGAAGGATATTCTTCAAAAAATTGCAACTTTGTTTACACTGCACCAAGCAATATTCATGTACGAGGGTTGTCTTTTATATTTCGGGATTGGACAAACCTAGTGTTGTAATCTGCCAGCTGCCAGCTCTCTCGTGAAGCCTGGCAATTTTGAGGTTATATGTAATCAGAACGTAATGACTAACGAGCGCTATTTGTGTTGTTTACAGTAAATCAAAAGATTCAACTCGCCCAAAAATGGAATTGAATCTTGATCATTTTTGATCAAAATCCATCAAAGACCAGTATGTAAGTTATAGCGAATTCAACCAAGGTCGTAGTTCACTCCAAGACGAATTTCGTGAAGGTCATCCAGAAACAGTTTTTGTTTCCAAATCATTGATGTTGAGCGCCAACTGATATTTCAAGATCGTCATGTGACCTATCGTGAGATTGGGACAACCTATGGTATCAGTGGAACCAGCATACATTCAATATTGCACGAACATTTGACCGTCAAAAAATTGTTCAAGTTGGATTCCACACAATTTATCAATCGCTCAAAAAGGCTTGCGTCAATTGGTCGTAGAAATGCTTCAAAAACACGATCGCGATGCTTCGAAGCAACTCTGTAACATCGTGATAGGTAATGAATAATGGATTTACGCGTGTTACGGGTGTTTCAAGATGTACTAAATCCAACAGAAATGTCGCAATTATACCACTAGAACAACAAAGAACAGTCGATTTTGAATGGTACACAACCACGACACCTGAAGAAGCGGTTGATGCGTTCCCGGAATGCATGTTTTAGAGGTACCTCAATCCGAGTGGCAAAAGTGCTTCGACATTGTGTTCAATCGCCTGCAAAAGTGTATAGATCACAATGGGAATATTTTGAAAACAAAAAGATGTGGTGTCGTGGGAACACCAGGTAGGAACAAAGTTCCTTCGTCTAATGTAGAATCGATACAACGTGCAAAAAGAAATCGTGCTCAATTTTTTTGTAGGTTTTCTTGAATTTTCTCCCTAAATTTTACTGACTATTTTTCATTTAAGTACAGGAAAATATTCAGGAAATCCATTATCTTAGGAAATAATAGATTACGTATAATTAAAAAAACTGTAATTCGAATTATCAATTGAAATATCAAAATATGTTGAATGATTGTTTGGGCTATTACCATCATCTATTGTGGATGTAATGATTTCCGACGTTTCGATAGACATCTTCTATCTTTATCAAGAAGGAAAAATAAAAAACCTTTCGAAAATTATCAATTTTCAAAAGACAATATTGGAACATATTTTCGAAAGGTTTTTACTTTTCCTCCTTGATAAAGATAGAAGATGTCTATCAAAACGTCGGAAATCATTACATCCACAATAGATGATGGTAATAGCCCAAACAATCATTCAACACAACTCCATCATCAACAATATCTCGTCATCAAATATCAAAATATGTCACTTTATTTTCGTTTGACAACATAAAATTACATCGAAATAGGAATATTTACAGAAAAAGTTTCTTATTATTATTATTATAAGTAATTCTTATTAATCAGTCTCGTCATTGAATTCTATTGCTGAAACTATTGGCTTGAGGTAACTAAAGTGAAACATATGTTTGTGATTCTATTTTATGCAAATACCTCGAAAAACAGCATCAATAGCAGTACCATAATTCGTAGTCGATTCTTTTGGACAGATTCTTTTATGTAATTTAAATTTTCCTAGAAGAAATGTTATAAGTGGTTCTGATTTTTTATCTGCAAAACTGATATTGAAGTCTCCAGATAAAACTATCGGAAGCTGATGGAAGTTTCCACAAAGTATTTCTGAAACCCCATCAGTATATTCTATCAGTGCTCGATGGATGAAATGTTTCACATCTTCAATATTTGTATTTGGTGAAATGTAGACTATTACCATGACAGTTCCAACTCCGTTGAGTCGTTCTATATATAGTTGAACAAATATCTCCAACTCTACGTCTCACATTCACATTGCCAGTATTCTTTAAGATTATATCATATTTGGTGTAAAAATATTAGTAGAATCATTGCTATTTTGACAGATAGCAACTCACCTTTACGAACGTAATCTCGCTTGAAATGAACAATGCAGATGAAATTAGGAATATCAAACTGTTGGTCATTGCTCATCCACAGTTCGGAAAGAAGTAAGAAATTAGTTTTGAATTACAGAAACCAACAAATCAATTTAATTTGGTTATGGAAATGATATTTTGACTTTCAAGAAAATGCAAGATCAATTTGAATCACTATTTTTTTTCATTTTAGGTAATTTATTATTTCTAGAAAACTGAATTTCTAGATAATTTCCTGAACCAGAACAAAATTAGCAGTAAAATTCAAGAGGAAAATCAAGAGAACCTACTTAAAATTGAGCGCTGGATATGTTTCTCCCACTCCTTATATCAGTGCTGGAACACCGATACTGAAATAACCTTCAGCTGGTCGGTTACAGCCGTTCGAACTCGTTCGACTGTCACAAGGAGCTAAAGTCGGGCGATTATTCTCATGCCCAATTCATTGGTCAAAGTTGATGAACGGTGGACTGTTAACCGACGATCTGAACACACAAGATCCCGGATTCTATCAACACTTTCATCAGTTCTTGAAGATGAAGACCTTCCCTTCGTGATTCATCATCAATCGACTTTCTTCCTTCTGAAAACGCCTTAAATCACCGGAAAACCTGAGCCCGTGACAAAACACTATCTCCGTAGGTCTGCTGAAGTTTAAGAAAATTTTCCGTTGGACAGTGCTCAAGTCTGAAGCAAAACCTGATAGTACACCGTTGCTTGAAACTGATGTTATTCATATTTAGAACACAATAGAAAACTGTTTCACAAAAACACTCTCTGCGCACAACCAAATGACTCGAGCGAGGTCACACTCGTACTGATGGCGGATCACGTGCTTCCAGTAATGCCAGATCAAACGCAACGTTACCAGTTTCATTACGTTATTTACAGACGTCGTATGAACACATAATATTAACCAATGGAAAATATTTTATATTTATAAATAAACTTCTTTTGCACTGAGTAATTTCCCACTATTATCACTGTCAATTGAATTCAAGTCACTTGTTGGCTCACTTGCCATTGTTATAATATTTATTATTATTTTACAATTCGAAATTAAAAAAATTAACGTGGCTACTGACGAGTAAAATGTATCTATAATGTGAGTATTCGCCAGGTGCTTGTACATGAAATCATCAGTATATACTATGTATTGGCAGAGTGGATTGGTAATAGAGAGAGAAAGGATGAGAGAACGAAAAGAAGAAGGAGGAAGAGAAAGGTATTGTACACTACTCGCTAGTGTATACGACTATCACGCCTGCGCATGTCTCATTTAACAGTTTTGTTCCACGGACTTTTCTTACGGTTTTACTATCACTTTTTCAGACTGCCGTAAGAACTTCGTTCCAATAGAGCGATTTTCGATTATCAATTTGTGTTATTGTTCTATAATCCTAAAATCTAAAAAGTAACCTCGTAGATTCATAATGCAATTGGAAAACGAAAATTCATACTCGTAACTGACCTTATTAAAGGGATTCGATTGATAATTACATAAATTGTTAACATTCACAGCCATTCGATTGTATTGCCACGATGAAATAGATCCTGAATTTGAATTATTAATTGCTAATCCTACAGCTGGCTGTAATTATTCGTTAGCATCCTGTGAACCCACGCGATACCGCGTAAAATATGATTAATTATGCTCAACTGTAAAATAGTGCATAAACACGCCTGAACAATCTCCACCACTATCAAGTCTGCCTCTCGTTCGTCAGTAAGCTATAAAATAAATGGTTGCGAACGAATGAAATGGAAGTTTTGGAAATGTATGAGGGTTATATTTTATATTTCAGGGTTAGATAGCAGAAAAAAATTCTTTTAGTTTTCCAAAATATTCCCCAAGAAGATCAATAGATCACTCCTTTTTTCTTCTCCATGGATGAATAAATTGGCGATAATCCCGACTCGAACTGATGTGTGCTTGGTATTGCTCCAAAAATACTTAGAAAATGGAAAACTCTAAAAATTGCGAATAGTTTACGGTGCAAGGGGGGACATAATTGTGCAGGATAGGTCCGAGGATACTCTAAATCCCAAAGTTTGTTCGAACAACCTCGTACCGGTTCATGAATACCCGATCCGGTCATCGATGGAAAGTCCATAACTTCAACTCCCACAGTAACAGAAAAAAAATTGTTTATGCAAAATTGCCATCTTCACAGTAGATTTTCATAGAATCAAGATCAGTCGATCCAGTAAGATTTTTCCTTATTTGAAAGAGTTCACAGGTTGGTGAAACCAGGAAAACAAAAACGGTGAGAAAATAATTATATGTTCTTGCAACCAGAAGTGATAAAGCAGGTATTTTTCACCAATAATATAAAGGAGTTCTTAACGATGCATTTTTTATGTTTCTAAACCACAAAAATCGAAAGTTAGAGGCAACAATGAAGATCAGAGGAATTGGTTCTTCAAGGATCGAAGCCAGAATTTCCAATGATGGTGAAGTATCTAATTGACAAAGTTTCATCATTTCAAATTATACAGCCAGTTTCTACTGGGTTCATAGAAACTCATGTAGACTATGAGGATGAATCAAAGACAGAAATCACCATAGAAAACCGTCGACGTGCTGCATTTATGTTCCGGCGGAGAAGCGTATTTGTTTCCAGTTGACGACTTGGTCAGAGATTCGACAATGTTTATTAGTGAACCCACTACTAGTCCAATGGCCTACTACAAAGATATTCAATATTTTATGGAGCAACTGGTGAGTCAATCTGATATTTCAACATCAAGAATATGAAATATTTTTTCAGCTGGATTTTGTTAATTGACATATATATTCGTTGTCGTTTTATAGCTTTCTGATGATGAATCAATTGAAAAATTTCGAATGCTATATCTGAAAAACAATGAAATTGACAAAATGGCTGAGGACTACAGAGAAAGCCAAAAAATACATCTAAGAAAGAGTGTTACAGTTTGTTTTTTGATAATAATATAAAAATAACAATCCTTGGTTTATTTCATCAATTTATGCAATTTAAAAATTTATATTATATTTCACGGTTATGCTATATTTCACAAATTCTAGTTCATGTCATTATAGTTCTCGTATTCAATTTTCAGAATTAATTTTCATGATTCATTATAATTTTTCTATCTCAATTTTCTTATTCATTATTATAGATTTCATTTTCGATTTTCGAATTGGGTGTTGTAATCTGTGATTGGAAGTTCGTCAATGCAGAGATAGCTGTCATTGTTGTCAGCCGTTCGCCTTATTCGAAATTAATTCGGCGTAGTGTTGTGGTTTTTACGATTCTTTTATCAGTTTTATAACTTCTGTAATCAGCTCTTCAGATAGATTTAAAATTCACGAAATATAAATTCATTACTCTTTGAAGACCTTTAGTGTTTACACAGATCTAATATAGTAAATTACAGCAGAGTTGTCGAAGCCATTTATTAGAAAATTGGAAATTTAGTTGGACTGATTAATTCAGCTGTAAGGGCCTTAGTTTTTTGAACGATTGAATTCGGATAGCCTTGAATCACTTATGGATTCTGGACACAAACATAATTTGGATATATTTGTAACATCAACATCGATTTTTCTGGACCAAAGATTGAAGGGTAATACTGAGTCGACCCATTGGCGAACTTCCGATAAATCACGGATACAATATTGGTCAAAATCGTATAAGGAAGAACAATCAAGCCAAACCTATAGTCGTCCTAGAAATAGGTCAACCAGCAAGATCAAGAGGCGGTGTTCACTCAAGTTAAGTCCCTCCGTATGATGTTTTTGAAACATTTCATTTTCGTCGTTTTGTTATTTTTCTAATTTCAAAATTCCAGTCACAATATATCAAAATTTCAGTGTGGAAATTCCTACATAATTTCATTTCTGGTTACTTTTTGAAAACTTTCGAATTGATAACATTCTGGCTATGGTGAGAGAAGTTTCATTATTTTGTGAGTTTTTTCTTGGTACTGTTAATTGTAAACCATAAAAAAATTTTCCCACATGACATTTTTTGCAGATTGAAATTCACATCAATAAATCTGATCTAATTGAATTATTGTAATTAACCAATTAACGAAGTACCTATTTTTAAATTTTGCCACTTAGCTATTTTTGGGGTAAGGTACATTGACCTGACACGAACTTTGCCAGAAATTAGATAAATAGTTTGTTTCTTTTAGGTTTAAGCCATATTTTGGATTTTTACTAATTTAAGTTCCACTTAGGCAAATTTTGGTATTAAGAACGTGGCAAGAGGACAGGCCCGCCGTAAGCGGGCGTGCAAGGCGATGCAATGCACGCGGGCAGCATATCGGGGGCGGCAAATCAAGCAATCAACGACCAAAATTCAGAAATTGTCACATCATAATACTAAAAATATCCAACCAAAAAGAAATATGAAGCGGCGCGCAATTATTTTCTTTTTGTATTAAACAATGCCATCTATTGAAATTCAAGAGAACAAAGATGCAACACGTAGCACTTGTTGGTAAGGTGGGCTCGGGCCGGAGGACGGCTGCCGCAAGAAAGTCGACATATTATTTATGGTCGTGCTGGGCTCTATGCTGTGAAACGACGACGACGAAATACAGGAATCCCCTCAGGTTTAATTCTCATTCCTCTTTTTATAAACATGCAAAAGCGATGCGAAGTCGAACAGATTAGTGAACAACACGCTTCAATTATTTCGTTTGGTTCTTAATAAGTTCCGTAAGGAGTGGAAATACGTAAAATTAATGATATTCTGACTTGGTTAGTGTGATTATTATTCAGAGAATTATCTATTTCATCCGTCGGCGCCAAAAATCGTATTATGGTAAGTAACTCCGTATATAAGCCTGTGGGTCGATTATTGCAATTATATGAAAGTTTTACTATGGGGTATAGGAAATAAAGTTAAGTAATCTTCCGATACATTCCAGGAACCATAAAAAGGAAAAAGCTTTCAGGGCACAATTTCGACAGCAAAAACGAGAAAAAGATGCAGAAAAAAAAATTAGAGGGCTCTCTAGATAAATTTTTAAGCAAACCAGAAAATAGGGAAATGGAATGTCAAGAAAATGTTGGCGTAGCTTCAACAAGCGCAGTACTTAAATTTAAGTTATGGAGGTATCTGAAGAGAGAAATATTAGTCCTTTAGAGGCAGACTTCAGTAAAACTAAAACAAGAGAAAGTACTGCTCAAGAACCTGTAAGCAATTTATCGTCGTCAATAAGTAGCTGTTTAGATTGTGGTGATGATCGGTTTATGGCCTACCAGTATGACTAATAATCTTGTTAATATTTTGGTAAGTCGTAGTCCCGTACAGCTGTTTAACTACAATTTTCCTGCTAATGATGACGGAAGAAGAATTTACCAAACAGTTATTATTCTAGAAATCTTCCCAATGGAGAAAAATTAACAGAGAATGGCTTGTTTACTCTACGTCAAAAGATTCAGTCTATTGTTTCTGTTGTAAAATATTCAGTAACACTGTAAGTAGTTTTGTCGGCTCAAGCGGTTTTCCGACTGGCAACATTTGTCATCCACCTTAAAACGACACAGAAACAAGCGTTTCTCACAGTGAAAATTTAAAATGTTGGGTACAACTAAATAATATGTTAAAAAACAAAACTACTGTAAATCAAATGCAACTGAGACTATTGGAATCTGAAAAAAACAATGGTGTGATGTATTGGAAAGGATCATAAGCTGTTATAAAATTTTATCCATCAATGTCTAGCGTTTGAGGGGCTCGTCAAAAACATTATATGAGCATGATAGCAGTAATTTTCTCAAAGCAATAGAAATGATAGCAACCTTTGATTCAGTTATGCGAGACATATTCACAGAATTCAAGCCTCGAAATTGGATTCAACTCACATGACTCACTATTTAGGAGATCAAATTCAGAATGAAATCATTGATTTACTCAGCACAACCATAAAAATTATATCTTGAACAAAGTCAGAGAATCAAAATATTTCTCCATTATATTAGATTGCACACCAGATGTAAGTCACACAGAACAAATTACAGTTATACTCAGGTATGTCATTTTAAACAGTGAAACTAAAAATGTTACGACATGCGAAAGTTGGTTTCTGTCCGATCACCAGCTCCACAGGTGAAGGACTATTAAATTTCGTTTTAGATTTATTTTCGCAATTAGACCTGGATATTAAGAACTTACGTGGTCAAAGGTTATGACAATGGTTCTATGCTGCGTGAAAACACAACGGATTGCAAAAAAATATTGGAAATTAATAATCGCGCATTTACGTTCCATGTTCGGCGCATAGTCTCAATTTGGTCGTTAACGATGCGGCAAATATTACGCACGACACCGTAAATTTTTTTAATATAATTCAAAGAAATTTACGTTTTCTTTTCGTCATCTACAAAAAAGGTGGTCGATAATTTGCAAATATTTACCAGATTTAAAATTAAAAGCATTAAGTGCCACGCGATGGTCTAGCAGAATCGATGCAGTCAAACCTTTACGGTATCATCTCGAAAAAATTTGACGCTTTGCTAGAAAAATATCAGATAACAATTCGTCGGAATGGGATTGTACAACATCTCATAAAGCTCATTTGCTTGCTTTAAACATTCAAAATTATAGATTTATTTGTTCGGTTGTAATTTGGTTCGATATTTTAAATGAAATTAATGCTCTCCAGCAAAATGATTAAAACCCCACAATAAATACTCAAATCTGCATAAATTTGTTAAACAAATTGATTGATCAATTCACCGAATATCGCACGGATGAGCACTTCGAAAGGGTGTTAGAAGAAGCTACCAATGTGGCTCAGGACCTTAATGTTGAAACAGATTTTCCGCCTATAGACACAGTTCGTCACGAAGGAAACCAACTCAATTTCAATATGAACAGAGTGACGAAGTTTTACTTGACCCCAAAACCAAATACAAAGTAGAGGTATTTTTTAGAATCCTAGATCAAACGTTGACTTCTTTAAAGGATAGATTCGAGGAGTTGGAAACTTTTACCAAACGTATTTGGCTTTTTCACCAATAATAACTTATTTAGTTACTCCAAAGATGATTTAATGAAACATTGCAAAGATTTGAATTTGAAGCTAAAAGACAGTTCAATAGTGACACAGATATTGATGGTATAGATTTGTTTAATGAAATCAATGCTTTAAAGTTGCATTTTACTGAACACCAGTCAATGATCCACAAACCTTATTGCAATATATTTTTGCAAATGATTTAATATCAACATTTCCGAATATAGCAATAGCACTAAGAATATTACTTACGCTGCCGGTTTCAGTTGCATCTGGTGAAAGGTCCTTTTCAAAGTTAAAAATTATAAAAACTATTTGAGATCAACAATGCACCAGCAAAAGACTAAATAATTTAGCCATAGTTTCAATTGAACATGAGATATTAGATAGCTTAGACACAAAAAAAATTGATAACAGATTTCGCCAACATTAAGGCAAGAAAGGTACAATTACTGTAAATTAAGTAAATAAATAGTTTTTCGTTGTAAAGTATTTCTTATTTTTTCACATCCTTAACCTAGTTTTTTTACCTAGATCGTGTAAGGTAGACATAGTTAAACAGGGGCGGCAAAATGGGAATTGCACACGGGCGTTCAGAACCCCTAGCGGCGGGCCTGCAAGAGGAAAATATATATACAAACATAGTATCCTAAAAACAGTAGATTTAAGGTACTCAATAGAAATTTCTCTCACTAAAGTGTTAAAATGTTTTCAAATTTTCATTGAACATATTATTTTATATCTTGTTAGAAAATTCAACTAGGTTTCCTAAATTATGGAGTTGATTTTGACAAATGGCGAGAAAGTTGAGATTCACATTATGAATTTATGTTTCGTAAATGGCAAATTTCGAATATATTGAAATTGGTTGTAAGAAATCCAATACAGAAGGAGGAGCTGAAATGAGAAATTAAAGGCCAATATCGTTGATTTCAAATATTACTATGATCTTTGAAAGGATAATTAAGGTGAGAATGGTCCAATTTTTAGGTAAAAAACAACATCTTGTCGGATAATCAGTATGGGTTTAGGAGAGGCAGGTCGACAGATGATGCTATTCTGAAACTGACGACGGAACTGTAGTGAAGCAATGGATAAACAACTGCGGGCGTTCTGTCTGTTCGCTGATATCTCGAAGGCATTTGAAACTATCAGCCATAAAATATTATTAGAAAGG